>JAJIBD010016689.1:0-23724 GCA_021461705.1 Cryptotis parvus | reverse complement strand
GGAGCATGAGAGAAGAAAGGCCTGGATATAAGGTATTTCTCCATACCAGTCCAGCTCTGGCAATAATTTAGAAGAGCCATTAAAGTCAAATAGTCAAAGGTCCCATTTTCAGGCCACTTAAGACTGACACCCAAGGAATATTTAAGCCCTAACAATGTACGGAAATGTGTTAGCCACTTAGGATGGATTTCGGGCAAATTGAGTGCCTCCAGGAAGCGCAAAAAGGCACCCCAAAAGGGTGTTGGTCTTAGGTTTCGATTTTTTTTGTTCCCCATCTGAATTTGTCCACGACCAAATCACAGGATGGTACTGGAAATAATGGAAAAAATTTAAGTGAGTAGTTGATGTCTTAAGAACTGCTTGAAAGTTCCAGAAAACAACAGTTATTCAAGAAGAAAGTCTTCTAACCTGTCTCCACTGAGAAAATGGAGGGAAGAGGAGTGAGCAGGTGTCCCAAGTCGCTCCAATTTCCCAAGAATGAGGCATACTCTGATGCAAGATGGCAGTTTCTGGGTTCATGGAATGGATTTATGAGTTCAAGGACCAGATTTATGATGCAGGGCAACCGGTGAAGAGGGTCGTGGGGACAAAACCAGACCAGGGAGGGCCCAATATAGACTTACTGGGACCAGGTCTGGAATCCAGGAGGTGGTGGTTTTTGGTGCATAGACTGGAGTGAGAAAAGAAAGGGAGATTCACAGCCAAAGCAAAGATTAGAGGAGCGGCCAACCAATCCCCGAGGTCTGACAGGGCAGACAGGGAGATCGTCCAGGCTCCAGAGGTCAGGCCGCTTGAGGTTCAGGATTGGAGATGGTGCTAGAGGCAAAGCCAAAAGAGCAGAGTCAGGGAGTTAACCAGGGATGAGCTGCAGCTACCTGCTGCTTCCCTGGTTGTAATGTTCAGAGCCATCAACAGTTCCCGAAGTCCCAAACCGGTTTTGACACCAGGCGATAGATCAGCTACCTCATCTGGCACAGACAGAAAGACAGAGACAGGTAAAAGGTAAGGAATCACTGTCACTGTATCACTGCTTCCCATTGTTCATCGATTTGCTCAAGTGGGCACTAGTAACATCTCCATTAGTCCTGTCACAAGCAAGTGCAACCCAAGGGCATCTACTTGCTACAGGGACAGGAGGAGCCCGAAACTATTCTTCAGGTTATGGAACTGAGGTCCATAATAGTAACTAGTCTTTGGCATAAAAGTAAATAAAACACGGTAGCTTGCCAGGCTTTACCTGTAGGTGGTATAGTCTCAGTAGAAGGCTCTCAACCCGAGCATTTACTGATGAAATTTAAAGGGGAAGATCAGGTTTTCTCTTGGATGGAGCTCTGAGGAACTATGGAGTCTGGATGTTGAGAATGACTAACTGCATGGTGTGGTGGTTGGCTCTGGCTTCTTGCCAGGTTTCTGGTATCAGTTAAAACATGTCTATAACTGTTTACTATGTATAAATGTGAAAGAAATTGGGAAGAACCTTATGCAAAATTCAGTATCCTATAAAAATATTGCGCTGCCGCTTTGCAGCCGCGCCAAGGGACATGTGAGTCTGGTGTGGGTGGGTTTTTTCTCTTCCAGGGCAAACTGGCATGGAGGTGGAGGAAAGGGCAGGGCCCAAAACTCCACTCCGAGTCCGGCCAGCATGGTCTCTCTCCTGCTCATGAGAGCAAACCCTTGGAGCAATGTTGGACTCAGCCAGGGGCTGGCCGAGCCCTTACCGGGAGGTCAGCTCCATGGGGAGGTCAGCTTCCATATGGGGCCGCCGAAGCTGTGGGTCTGAAGCGGATGGGTCTGGATCTCCGGCTATTGCCGGAGCAATAGCCCAGCGGTAGGGTGTTTGCCTTGCACGCAGCCGGCCCATGCCGGCCTGGGTTCAATCTCCAGCATCCCATATGGTCCCCTGAGCACCGCCAGGAGTAATTCCTGAGTGCAGAGCCAGGAGAAACCCCTGAGCATTGCCGGGAGTGACCCAAAAAGCAAAAGGAAAAAAAGGTAAGGACTAGGAGAAGTTTATTGGGGTTTACTCCTGGGCAGACCCTACTGACCTCTAGTGAGGCTGGGGTAGAGCTGTGCCCTGGGAGAGACTGAACAGGGTTCTTAAAACTGTTTGGGGTGGGAAAAGGGAACTGAGACGAGTGGAACCAGTGTGCTTGGTCCAGCTCATGTTATCTGTAGGGGTCCATGTGATGCAGGCAGGTAGGTGTGTGTGTGTGTGGGGGGGGTCTCCAGGACAATGAACTTTAGCCCTAAGACTGACCAGACCCACCTTTTGGAATCAAGAATCAAGGCCTGATAAGACCTTCATCAACAATAGACCCTGAGGAAACTGGATCAATCTTCTCTGCCCAGCTCTTAATTCAGACACATTTTAGGACAGAGATGATCCAGCTGGAACAGAGGTCAAGAGAAGGAGATTTTCAAAAGAAGACCACCTCCAAAATCTATCCCCCTTGGCACAACCCTAGCAATGGACTTTAACCTAGGTTGAAGCCCCATGTGGAAGTAGCTTGGGAAAACCCTGTAACAGCTGTCCTGACCAAAGGGGGCGGGCACAAGTGCTGCCTGAGCCCACGTGCTGCTTGAGCCTGTTTGACCAAGCACATGTGGTGCCCGAGCACATGTGTCCTCTGCATCTCCCCTCTTGAGATGTGTTCTCTCTCTCTCTCTCTCTCTCTCTCTCTCTCTCTCTCTCTCTCCTCTCTCTCTCTCCCTCCTCTTTCCCCGCCCTAAAACCTCCATAATAAAATCTGTTTTACTTCACTGCTCATCTCCTCCTGAAATTCTTCTTCAGAGAGGTAAAGAGAAGAATCTGCAAGGCCTGGGTGAAGCCTAGCCTGCCCAGCGGTCCTGGGTGGCAGAGGCAGCTGGTGAGAAAGTGACTGTCTCTCTCCTTCCTGCCTCACATAGGGGCCCCACCTACATCATTTGTGGAGAAGCACAAAATGCAGAATGTAGCCTGGGAGCTTCCTGGCGCCGGGTGGGCCACGGCTCCTGTCTTCCGTACTGGGGGCAAGGTGAGCTCTGATTCCAGAATGTTTCTGTCTCAGCAGCTGACTGCCATTTGGTCTCAGTTGCCTCTTTGTCTGCTCGAACCTGACACTTACCATGTTGTCTTCATCATGATACTGTTTGATATGAGGCTGATTGGGGGCCTGAAAGATAGTTCAGTGGTAAGGCACCTGTCTTGCACATGGCCAAACCAGATTTGAAGTGCCAGGGGGCACTTCATATGATGCTTTGAGCCCTGCCATGATGAAGGTGTCTAAGAGTACCCACTTGAGCTAACTTACACCTGAGTAACATTTGTTTCACCCAGTGGAAGGTCATGGAACTCAGGCTGGGGCAAGAAATTGCTGTTTGCAGAGAAAGATAAAATCAGTACTAAATTCTACACAGGCTTTCTAGGTTGGTTGCCTTCCATCACAGAAAAGAATTTCAGAAGAGATAACTAGTGAAGTAAGATCAGTTTACTTGGGAAATGAAGGGAGAAAGTTTAATGCTCAAAAGAGGCAGCAGGCTTCCCCAGAGTGGAGAGAACCAACACAAATCCCAAGTAGAGCTGATGTCGGTGGGCCCCACGGGTGGCTTATGTGAGCTAGAAAGGAGAGAGAGATGGTCACTTTCTCCCCAGCTGCCTCTACCCGCTGGACAGGCTAAGGAGTGATAAAGTCTGCGATGAGCCCTGCATGGCGTGGGCCTGAGCCCCACCAGCCCCACAAGGTAGCTGTCAAGCCACACCCGATGTCCACTTGATCTCTCGGCACAGAAGTTGATCCCCACCACCAGAGATTTCTCAGGGAGCTACGGACTCAGGCTAAAGTGAGGAATTGCTCTCTGCAGGAAACAAAAGTCAGTCATAGGCCTTACCCAGGGTGTGCTCAGAGTTCTTGTCTTCCTCACAGAAAAGAATTTTCTTTTTTTCTTTTTTTTGCTTTTTGGGTCACACCCGGCGATGCTCAGGGGTTACTCCTGGCTCTGCACTCAGGAATCACTCCTGGCGGTGCTCGGGGGACCATATGGGATGCCGGGGATTGAACCCTGGCCGGCACAGGCCGGCCGCGTGCAAGGCAAGCACCCTACCCACTGGGCTATCGCTCCGGCCCCAGAAAAAGAATTTTCAGAAGTAAATGGGCAGTGAAATAAAACAAATTTTATTATGGAGGTTTCAGGACAGAGAAGGAGGAGGGAAAGTGAGAGAAAGTACATATCTCAAGAGGGGAGATGCGGGCGACGCGTGCTCAGGTACCACATGGACTGAGCCACCTGGGCTCAGGCAGCATATTCGCACAGTCCTTTGGTCAGATCGGCTTTTATAGGTTTCTCCCCAAGCTGCTCCCTATGAGGCTTCAACCTAGGTGAAAGTCTGTTGCTAGGGCCGCAGCCAAGGGGAGTAGATTTTGGGAGTGGTCTTTTTTGAAAATCTCCTTTTCTTGACCTCTGTTCCTGCTGGATCTTCTATCCTGAAATGTAACCGGGTTAAGGGGCTGAGCAGAGACTGGTTGATCCAGCTTCCTCAAAGTCTATTGAGGGTGAAGGTTTTTATCAAATCTTGGTTCCTGGTTTCAAAAGGTAACTCCGAAAATGAGAATACATGCCATAAAAGTACACATCTAAGTGCCACTTACTCAGAATGGAGAAAAGGTGAGGCTTTTCCTCTGCCAAGCTAGTTTATGTATAGTTTTACCAATTTTTTTTTTTTTCGTTTTGTGGTCACATCCGGCAGTGCTCAGGGGGTTTCTCCTGGCTCTGCACTCAGGAATTACTCCCTGGCAGTGATCGGGGACCATATGGGAAGCCGAAGATCAAACCCCGGGCCTGCACAGGCCAGCTGTCAAGGCAAACACCCTACCCGATGGGCTATCGCTCAGGCCCCAGTTTTAACAACTTTTTTTTTTTTGTTTTTGTTTTTTGGGTCACACCCGGCCATGCTCAGGGGTTTCTCCTGGCTCTGCACTCAGGAATTACTCCTGGCGGTGCTCGGGGACCATATGGGATGCCGGGATTGAACCCAGGCCGGCACAGGCCGGCTGCATGGCAAAAATGCCCTACCGCTGGGCTATCGCTCCAGGCCCCAGTTTTAACAACTTTTTATTTCACTTTCCCCACCCCCACAACTCCCAGTCTCCCAGTCTGTGGCCTGGTGGGGGGGAGCTTGGAGGTGTTGATGGTCTTTTGATCACTTGATCACTTGATCACTTGAATCCCGTTATTCATCGATTTGCTCGGGCGGGCGCCAGTAACATTTCCATTGGACCCTATCACGTGCCAATGTAGCCCAATGGCATCTGGTTGATTCAGGAATATGAAGAGCCTCAAACTGTTCCTTCAGGGTCTTAACAAGGAAGTCCTGACCATCTTGTAGGTGGGCGGCCACGTGATCTTTTGACATCCCGTGGGATCCAGTCGGTAACGGCTCTAGTCCAGTGGTTGTCTCCCAAATCGCGTTATATGTCCAAGCCCATCTGATTTTCGATGCCTTGGCAAACGAGACAGCATCCCTGATTCTGGAATAGCGACGGAGGTCAGAACTCCGGATTCCTTCACTCACTTGAGTGAGACGTGATATTCCAAGCATAGCTCTTTCGATGCCTCTCTGGGAGACCCGAATAGCATTCTCATCCCTGCTTTCGTAGGGGCCCAGGTCTCTGAGGCGTATGTTAATGCAGGGGAGAACGGTGGAGTCGAAGAGATGTGCCCGGAGCCGGAGGTTCTTTTGTCCTTTTAGCTTTTGATATTCTTAGGATTTCCAACATCTCCCCCAAGGGGTCCAGCCAGGTTCTGCACCTGGAATTCTACATTTCAATGAGGAGTTTAAAAACATCCCCATTTCTTCAGATGGACTTTGACCCAAAGGACTTTATACTTTAGGCTCCAGTTTTTCCTACCCGTGCACATTACCAGTGCCCTCGCCACAACTCCCATCTTCCTACAACAAAATTAGTTTTACTTCTGCAGTGGACACAGAGGGGCAAGAGAGTTTCTTGGAAAGGGATTACAAGTTTATATAT
The DNA here is from genome assembly GCA_021461705.1 of Cryptotis parvus. Classification (NCBI taxonomy): domain Eukaryota; kingdom Metazoa; phylum Chordata; class Mammalia; order Eulipotyphla; family Soricidae; genus Cryptotis; species Cryptotis parvus. Next base: position 17,716 of record JAJIBD010016689.1, on the reverse strand, counting down.
GCAGAGGGGCTCTACAATTAGCGTGTATTTAGCAATGCTGTTGTCTAGACTTGACTCAGGTGGCTGGCTGGAAGAAGCTATTTGCTAAATCCACAAGGTTACCTGAAGCTCTGCACCATACAATCTGTAAAAGGGGGATATAAGGGGTGCTTTTTATGTAGGCAGGCAGACAGGGGGCCCCAAGGCAATGAAGTTTCACCCTAAGGCTGTCCAGAGTCACTTGTTTGGAAACCTGAACCAAGATTTGATGAGACCCATTAACCTTCAGCAGACCTTGAGGAATCTGGATCAAGCTGTCACAGCCCAGCCCCTAATCTGGTTCCGTCTCCAGGACAGAAGACCCAGCAGGAACAGAGGTCTAGAAAAGGAGATTTTTAAAGACCACTCCCAAAGTCTACTCCCTTGGCAACGGCCCTAGCAACGGACCGTACTAGGTTGGAAGCCCCATATGGGAGTAGCTTGGGAAGAAATGTAGAAAAGCCGTCCTGACCAAAGGACAGCGCGCATATGCCGCCTGTGCCCATGTGCCGCTTGAGCCCACGTGGCCGAGCACATGTGGTGCCCGGGCATATGTCGCCCGCATCTCCCCTCTTGAGATGTGTATTCTCTCTCTCTCTCTCCTTTCCTCCTTCCCCTTCCTAAAACCTACATAATAAAATCTGTTTTACTTCACTGCTCTTCTACTCCTGAAAGTTCTTTTTCTGCGAGGAAGACAAGAACCCCGAGGAAACCCTGGATAGGGACTGACTTGCCTTTTATCAGTCCTTAGCCTGCCCAGCGGGTCCAGGCGGCAGAGGGGCTGGGGGAGAAAGTGACCATCTCTCTCCCCTTCCTGCCTCCACATGAGCCACCCAGTGAGGCCCCACCTACATCACTTTCATTCACTGTTCTTGCTAAGTTCTTGCTGAGTAGATTTAACCCTTATGCTACATCTTGGATGGCTACTTTATCATCCATCAGGGAGATTCTGTCCGTCCCCCTGCGCCCCGCCAGGATTGATCCCTGAACACAGAGCCAGAAGTAATCCTTGAGCACCGCAGTGTGTGGGCCCATAAAGTCAAGAAAAAGAAAAAATACTGGTTTGAGGTGGCGCCGTATTACATGTTGGTAGAATGGGTGAGCTAAAGGTGAAAGGGTACCTACCTTCCTTCATACTGTAACCGCATTGGGAGGCCTGGCAAGGTGAGCTATACCTGTCTGCTCAGGGCTTACACCTTCGTGCTCAGGAATGGCTTGGAACAGCACCCGGATCCACCGCGTGCAATGAGCCTCAGCCAGTGTTTTTTTTTTTTGTTGTTGTTGTTGTTGTTGTTTTATTTGCTTTTTTGGGTCCACCCAGCGATGCGCAGGGGTAAGTCCTGGCTCTGCACTCAGAAACTACTCCCTGGCGGTGCTTGGGGACCCTATGGGATGCCGGGGTTCGAACCCAGGTCAGCTGCGTGCACAGCAAAGGCCCTACCCGCTGTGCTATGCTCGGGCCCCTGCCAGCTGTTCTTGCTGGGTCGCAGCTGGAGGAGCGAGGGGCTGGGGGCTCCGCCCGGGAGGAAGCGGTCGGAGGGGGCGGGCTAAGCTGGGCGGGGCCGCGGCCGGGCCTGGCGCGGCGGCCCCGGAAGCGGAGCGGGTCGGAGCCCCAGACCAGCGGCAGGCGCTGAGTAAGTAGGACGGGGTGGCTGCTGGGGAGGCGGATAGAAGGTGATTGTCCGGTTCTGCTGTGTCCCTGGCGTCGGTAGCACACCAATGTGCCCTTTCCCTGGGAGGAGATTCCTCCACTCCAGCCTTCCAGGTGTCCCGGGTCGGGGGCGCCGACCGCTCCGGCCACGTTGAGCTCTGCATAGACAGGAAGCCAGGACCTGGTCTCGGAGCCGGCGGGCATCGGGCAGTGCTGTCCTGCTGTCGGACGGTCTGTGAGTACCCAGCCGCGTGCGAGAGGGGGATAGGAAGCCTGCAGAGGGTCCCCGCGGGCGTGGCGGAACCCGGGACCACCTGCAGCGTCTTTGCTGCAGCAAAGGTCAGGGGAGTTTCTGAGCCTCGCGGGGAGCGTTGGCTGCGGCCGACCTGCGGAAGCCTTGGTGTTGGGGACGTCCATCATCAAGAGCTGCTGGGAGTGGGCCACGGGGCTGGAGCGACAGCACAGTGGAGAGGGCGTTGGCCTCGCACGCGGCCCCCCGGGGTCGATCTCCGCTGTCCCATATGGTCCCACCGAGCACCTCCAGGGGTAATTCCTGAGTGCAGAGCCAGGAGTAACCCCTAAGCATTGCCGGTGTGACCCCAAAAAGCAAAAACAAAACAAACAAAAACAAAACAAGTTGCTGTGGGGATTTGCGTTTTGAGAGACAAGATTCATTCGTTTCAGGATGAATGAAGGTGACCCATTCCCAGAGATTTATGTTTTTCGGGAGCAGATGCGCCCCAGCACCTAACGTCTGGCGAAGTCATTTGCTCTCAAAGTTGAGCTGGGTGAGCCCAACACCCTGGTGCAGAAGTGCCGGACCTGCCTGCTGGAGATTAGGCCCGCACCTCGGATCCCATCCCACCCAACCAGCTCGGGAGGGGTAGGGGCCTTTGCTGGTGGCCCACCGCCTTATTCCCCCAGAACTCTCAGGGGGCAGTTCTTGAGTAGAAAAAAACTGCAATAGCCTCTGAGGGTCATTGGCTGTGGTCCATCCCCTAGTGGCTGTTTTGGAGTTATTGACTGAGCAGGTTTTCCAGAACAGAACAAAAGAACAGGAAAGCCAAGTTCTTGTTCCTATGAGTGAGGTCATTTTGAAAGTGGCTGAGCTAGATCTGCCCAGCAGACAGCAGTGCGGCCCTGCGGGTGTGTAAAGGTTGGAAACCACTGGTCTGCCGCCTTGGTTATAACGGCCAGGGTGTGGACTGTACGTAGGACAGGCGCCGGTGGACGTGTGAGAAAATAGAACAGTGAGCTAGAGAGCTGCTCACTTTAGAGCCGATGGAGTAGGACTGGAAGGAAGAGGGGGGGAAGGGCCCCAGCTTCTAGGAATTTACCTTTCCGCCAGCTTTCTCTTCAGCCATCCAAGAAGCTTTATCTTATCCTTGTCAATATTTTTCAGCTCCACCACTGTTCATAAAAGTGAACAAAATCAGCAGGGTTTATGTCTTTATTTCCCACCTCAATAGTGAGTGGCTGACAGCTGGAGGAGGCAGGGTTCAAACATGCTTGGAATTGCCCAGGACGGGCAGACAGACAATGATGTGTTTGCTGTTCAGGTGTTGCCACTGTATTCTTTATCAGGAGCTCTGTATATTTCTTTTTAAATTCTATGAAATTGTATATTTGGGGGGGAGGGGGCCAGTTAGAACTTCAGAGAATGTTTTATTTAATGGCATTTTGCAATAAAGCCCAAGCAAAGTGAAGAGGTTTATACAAGATGGTTTGTCACAAATTGGGGCAGGTTATCTCAAGTGCAGACATTTTCTCCAGAATACTGTACTTCTCCTCAGGAATGCACTGGGACGTTTAAAATTGTGTTTTCAGTGGTACAGAGTCTAAGGTTTATTTTATTTAATTTTTTTTGGTTTGCGGCCACATGCTCAGGGCTTAGTCCTGGCTCTGCTCTCAGGAATCAGTCCTAGTGGGGCTTTGGGAGATCATTCAACCCCTGGCTTTAGGCCAGTAATTTTTTCCCTATGGGACAGTGCTGAAAGCATTTAATTGCATAAAATAGAAATTTAGTGATTTGGATTTCTCTGACCAAATAGAGGAGAGTTTGGGGGCTATACCTGACACTTCCTTGGCATTGCTGCCAGCTGTGTTTAGGGGATTGTATCATGCTAAGATGGCAGCGAACCCCGGTGAAACCAGCCCTCCTGGATAATATGTTTTATTTATTTGACTTTAGGTGTCCAGAAGTGGTACTAGTAGTGGCTGAGAACATGAGGAAACAAAGCCAATGCCTTTGTGGCCCTAGTCTAAGGCTACTGAACAATAGCAATGGAGCCAAGAGTGACCAGCTCCCTGGACTCTAGCTTGGCTGTTAGGTCACCGCATGTCAGCTGTGGAAAGCCAAGAGTGACCGGCTCCCTGGACTCTAGCCTCAGCTGGGAAGGAACCAACGTGTTGGTTGTGGAAAGAGGAGAATTTGGACAGTGGGACAATACAAGAGGACAGTCCTTTGGAGGAGGTACATTTGTCACAGAAAATCAAGTCGAACTTTTTGGGGCCTTTGCCAAGCCTCTCCATTGCCTGGTTACTGGGAGGTAGATAGTCCTATGAAGGAATCTGCCAGCCTTGAAGAACAGGCCTGGAAGGAATAAAGAGACATCATGGAAAAGAAGGAGTCTGGCCAGCTGCAGCTGATCGAACCTGTACAGAAGCTGCTCCAAGTGGATGAGGTGTCCCTGCAGGGAGCCAACGAAAAGAGAGGGCAGGTGGAAAGCATGGGTAAAGGTGAGGAGACTGATCCAGAAAGATGGAGGGAGCAAACCCTAGAGTCTAGGAACTCTTTCATCCATTCCCTTGTCTAGTGGCTAAATGGAATCTCTCAAAAATATCCAGGAATAGTGGCTGCAAGGTCTTTTTGAGTTTTCACCCACCTTATATCTTCATGGATTATTTCCTGAAATTAATTAGAGTGGCAGCCTCTCCATTTCCTTTTCCTTTCCTCCTCTCCATCTTCCTTTAACCAATCACTGGTTTTTCCTTTCTCCTCTCCATCTTCCTTTAACCAGTCACTGGTTTTTATTTTTATATTTCTTGCACCTTAGATTTATCTTTTCTCAATAATTTTTTCTCAAGTTTTCTGAATCTTGAGATTGGATATGTGTGCGCACTACCTGAGTCCTTCCTTCTCTCCCAGAAGTCTGTTGCCTTTGAGGATGTGGTAGTCGATTTCACACAGGAAGAATGGAACTGTCTAGATGCCAACCAGAGGGTCCTTTACTGGGAAGTCATGTCAGAGGCCTTCACACACTTGGTGTCTCTAGGTAAGAGGTTCTTTTTTGGGTCACACCCGGCAATGCTCAGGGGTTACTCCTGGCTCTTCCTTCGCTCAGGAATTACTCCTGGCGGTGCTTGGGGACCATATGGGATGATGGGGATCGAACCCGGTAGGCCACGTACAAGACAAACGCCCTACCTGCTGTGCTATTGCTCCAGCCCCCAGCCTGTATTTTTTAATCATTCCTATTATGCACTTTTTTTTTTTTTTTGGGTCACACCTGGCAAATGCTCAGGGGTTACTCCTGGCTCTGCACTCAGAAATTACTCCTGGTGGTGCCCGGTCGGCTGCATGCAAGGCAAATGCCCTACCCACTGGACTATCGCTCCGGCCACTATTATCCTATTTTTTAGGAGTTGACTTTTTTGGGTATCTTCCTACATCTAAGTGTGTGGATGGGAGGGTGTGTTTTGGGCCTCACTTGGCCGTGCTCATGGGTTATTCCTGGCTTTGTACTCAGGAATTACTCCTGGGGATGCTGGGGGCACTATCTGGAATATCATGGATCAAACCCATGTTGGCTGTGTGCAGGGCAAACACCTTACCTGCTATACCATCTCTCCAGCCCTCAGTTCACTGATTTTTTTTTTTTCTTTTTGGGTCATACCTGGTGCTGCTCAGGGGTTACTCCTGGCTCTGCACTCAGGAATTACTCCTGGCAGTGTTGGAAAACCATATGGGATGCTGGGGATTGAACTCAGATTGGGCACATGCAAAGGCAAACGCCCTACCCTCTGTACTATCGCTCCGCCCCTTTAGTTCGCTATTCTTGAACCAAGAATAGAATATAAAGGGAATGAATATAGAACTTCAACTGTTGCCTTTCTATTCTCAGTTTTCTTCTGTCTAATCTAGGTCTAATCACCAAACTTGAACCAGAAAAGGAACAGTGGCATGCAGATCTCCAGCCCCCAAATGGAGACCTCCTGTTAGGTAAGAATTACAAAGAAAGGGGAGATGAAAGGGGCCTAGGATTTATCTGATGAGAGGAAACACCCCTTTAGAGGATTGGATCTTGGCCGAGGCGATAGCACAGTGTTAGGGCATTTGCCTTGCACACGGCTGATCTGGGTTTGATTCCCGGCATCCCATATGGTCCCCCGAGCACCGGGGACCTGAGCAAATAGCCAGGAGTAACCCCTGAGCATTGCCGGGTGTGACCCAAAAAAGCAAAATAAATAAATAAATAAATAAATAAAAATAGAGGGTTGGATCTTTATGTTATCATCTCCTGGCCTACATCCTTCCAACCTTTTGTTAGACATCAGTTAGAGAGACCTTAAAATAATCTGCACTGTGTTTTGTCTTTAGGAAGATGATTTAACCCATACAAGTGAACATTTTCATTTTCTAAGAATTGATAGATTACATGTAGATTGCTTATACTATTTATATCATTTTTATGTAAAAGTTCTTTTGGAACCAGAGAGATAGTACAATGGGTAGGGCACTTGCCTTGCACGGTGGGTCCAAACACTGCCAGGAGTGATTCCTGAGTATAGAGCAGGACTTAAACCCCGAGCATCACTGGGTGTGGCCCAGAAAAACAAACAAACAAACCTTTAATGAAGGCTTACTTCATTAAAGGTTTACTTCATTAAAGGTTTTTTGTTTGCTTAAAAAACAAACAAACTTTTTAATGAAGTAAAGGAAACTTACTCCTGAGAGCAGAAAATAATTTGAAAGAAATTTAAGGCCAGACTGAATATACCTCTTAGTTTTCCAGGACCATCCTTACCTGTGCTTTTTATGCTAGCTTGATTACTAGTAATACTACTTTACTTGTAAATGAATTTGCCTGCTACATTATGAAGTCACCTATAGGTGTCTGGGTATTTGCAGGAGTCTGAGCAATATTGCAATGAGATTAAATAGATATTACAGATGCAATTATAGGTTAAAATGCTGGTTTCTGATATTTTTGAAAAATTCCAGTTAAGTTTTTATTTGCTTCTAATTAGAAAACCCTAAAGTAGTTGTTTTTTTTTTTTTTTTGGTTTTTGGGTCACACCTGGCAGTGCTCAGGGGTTTCTCCTGGCTCTGCACTCAGGAATTACTCCTGGCGGTGCTCAGGGGACCATATGGGATGCCGGGATCGAACCCGGGCCAGCATGGGCTGGCTGCGTGCAAGGCAAACGCCCTACCGCTGGGCTATCGCTCCGCCCCCAGAAAACCCTAAAGTAGTTTTTTCTTTGCTTGGGTCACCCTGGCTCTGTCTCCGGGTGGGGGGGGGGGCGGGGCCGGCGGGCGGCCTGGCAAGCGCCTACGTGGGCTATCGCCCGCCCAGGGTTTATCTCTAACCTATGAGGTCAAAAAATTAAGGATGAAGGGTGGGAGAGTGTTGCTGAAAGAAGGGAAGTAGTCTAGACTGAATCAGATTTGGGGTTCTCATGCAAAATCTTGTGTTATTCTTTATTCACTGCAGGGGGGGGGGAGAAGGAGGACTTCAAAGATCAGAGTTGGAATCCAAGAAAGGAGAATAGTTTCATGAATGACAAAGTCTCCCTTGTTTGCACACAGACAGGCCCATCTTCTGCTCCACCTGGATCTGTAGACAGGACCTCAGAGCTCCTAGCATCCTGTGCTGGGCCTCCCCCTACCTGCCACACCTGTGGCACTTCTTTTAGCAATAGCTCCAACCCCAGTCATCCCCAATTTGATCACGGTCCAAGCAGAGTAACACCTGCAGTACGTGTGGGAAGTCATTTGGGAACAGCAACGCCCTCCGCTGCCATAGACGCATACACCTTGGGGAAAAGCCCTTCCATTGTGCACTTTGTGGTAAGACCTACTGTGATGCTTCAGGACTAAGTCGTCACCGCCGTGTCCATTTGGGTTATCGGCCCATTTCATGCCCCTTCTGTGGGAAGAGATTCCGTGACCAATCTGAGCTCAAACGCCACCAAAAAGATACACCCAAACCAGGGAGCTAGTGGCTGGAAATCAGGAGCATATTATAAGGATTCCAAGCACCACAACTGAATTCCAGAAAAACATTCTTGGGAGACAGAGTTCCATCTGGGAGCTTGCATCTGGAAATCGTGCACCAGCGGCCCAGCATCTAGAACCTGTATTTAGAACTAAGAGCCCTATGACTGAGACCCAACCTTCTGTTGGTAGTAACCAGGTATCTGTAACCCAAAACCAGATAATCACTTTGAGAACTCAGGCAACAATTAATACAACCTCAGAATATGTGACCAAGAGCCAGGGGCCCAACACTAGAGCCCTTTGCTGTGATACCAGCTCTAACTTTCACTCAGAGACGCTTTCAAGACTCAAGTTTTTCTCTTGCCCTCACTGTCCCTTGACTTTTAACAGGAAAGCCAGTTTCTCCAGCCACCAGAAGGACCACCTCACAGAGAAGTCCTCCAACTGCTTCCACTGTGGCCAATCCTTTAGCTCATTCTTTGGTCTGGTCAGGCACCAACAGACTCACTGGAGACAGAAGATCTATCGCTGCCCCATCTGTGATGTCTGCTTTGGGGAGAAAGACAGCCTTTTGAGTCACTGGGAGAGTTCCAAAGACAGGGACAGTCTTAGTACGTGCTGGATGATCCTGACTCAGAGGCTTGGCTTCCCTGAAGCAGAGAAGGAAATGGATCTTCTAGGATCCATATCCAGGAGAGGAGAAGACTGAGGATGTGTTTAGAGGAAAGAAAGCAAGGCAGGAAAGGTCTTAAATACGCAGTTTTGGTATTCTACAGGTTTCTCCCCAATGCTGTAGCTAACTTTTTTTGGTGACTTTGGTCCTTTCCTTTCACTCTCACACCTCAATATTGCCTTTCATAACTGAGATCTTGAAAGAAACTAACATCATTTAAAAGTTGGCATGCAAAAATTGCTACAGAAAGGTCTTTGTTACTTTTTAGGACAGGTGTTTTCTGGTGAAGAAAGTACTCACTTGGCCGTCATAGCCTGAGAACATTTTTGTGTGAAGAACTGGAGAAAAGAATGGAAAGATGTGAGGAGGAAGGAGCCAGGGAAAGGATAAGAAAAGCTGGATGACAGAAATCAGTCTCATTCAGAATTCAGATCATTCCTGGAAGTACATATTGGAATGTTCCTATGGAGAAGAGGTCAGTGAGTACGTAACTCATTGATGGAAACATCCCAAGGAACAATCCTCGGGCCAGCCAGTCTCTTCATTCCATACAAGTGGCAACATCATTCAGAAGGGATTTCCTAGAAGTGAAAAAAATGGGAATAGATCAGCAGTTTCTATCATGAAACCATTAAACCAGGAAGTGAATAACCCTTGGAGTCTTCTTGTCTCTGTCTGCCTCAGTAGTTGGTATTGGAGGTATTGGGGTTGAAGCACAGAGCAATTGACTTGTCTCTTAGCCAACTGCAGCCTCCACTTCTGTCTCACCAGAGTCCTCACTCCATTCATGCCTTTCCACCCTCCTTTCTTTTTTCTTTTTGGGTCACACCTGGGGATGCTCAGAAGTTACTCCTGGCTCTGCACCCTGAGCCAGAATTATTCCTGGCAGTGCTCGGAGGACCGTATGGGATGCTGGCTGTCAAACGCTGGGCTAGCTGCATGTAAAGCGAATGCCCTACCTGCTGGACTATTGTTCCGGCCCCTCCACCCTCCTTTTTATGCAATTATGAGCCTTCAATACCCATACCACCCTCTTTGTTGCTTTTTTAATTTTTTTTTTTTTTTTGCTTTTGGGCCACACCCAGCAATATTTGGGGGTTACTCCTGGCTCTGCACTCAGTAATGACACCTGGCAGTGCTCAGGGACCATATGGGATGCTGGGGATCGAACCCTGGTTGGCCACATCCAAGGCAAATGTCCTACCCCCTGTGCTATTGTTCCGGCCCCTTTTTAAGTTTTATTTGTTGGTCCCAAATTTGAAGTCATTGTTTGTTTGGCAAAAGTCAGAGAATAACTTACTTAGCTCTTCAAGAAATTGCCCTGAAAATAAGAGAAACAAGTAGTTGATAAGTAGAAGGTGACAAGCTCCCTCCCCACGTTCTTCCCGTATAGTACAGGTTAATTACCCTTCTTCCACTAAGGTACCCCACAAATCCTCAGAAACCATCCTGAAGTTGGTAGTAGGGAGAGGAGGCAGGAAACGATCTTATAATCTTGAGCCCTGGCTCCGTGATTTCTTTTGTTCTATTCAGGGCTAACTCGGTCATTCATACTGTTTCCCCCACCACTGACCTGCAAGTCTCCGATGTAGCCAGTTGTAGCAGATGATCAAGGCAACCAGGGGTCCAAGGACTGGCACAAGTACGAACAGGAATATCTTCCAACAGGGCACCCTCAGGAAGTGGGGATCTGAGTCATTCACCACAGAGTAAACAGTATTAGCATGTGTTTGCTAATATACCCCAACCACCCTTTATCTTAGTGAGTTTCTTAGCCTATGGTCTATGGATGCCCAGAGGGACCAGGTATAGGATCCAGGAAGTTGATGAACTTTTGTGAAAACAACACTACATCTGTTTTCACTTAATAAGTTGCACAGACCTCAAAATATTTGTTAGTGTCTTGAAATGACATCACTAGACCAACTGTTCCTTTAAAATTTGTTATAGAAATGAGAGCTAGCACATCAGACTGAGTACATCTTTTACCTGGACATGGGCCCTCAAAACAGCACTACTAGTCCCCTTAAGCACAGAGCCAGGACCAGTTGGAGAATAGGCCTGGAAACACCTGCATCCATGGGCCACACTGATTAATGTCTTTTGCATCATTTTGCATTACCTGTCCCTAAGACCTCCAGCTTCACATGCAGATTTATGTAAAAGAGGCCCATCATGCAAATGAGTCGGGGCTGCCCCCTTGCTTTAGTAACTGGCTGGTTAGCAGCATCTGGTCCTGGGGTTCCTCAGTCCTTTCCAGGCCCTTGGTCCTTCATGGTCCCTCACTGGCTGCAGAAGAGGCCATATCTCCCACATCCAACCACTCCACACCCCTTTCCTATCACTGAGACCTTCCCTCCTCTCCTCTGACCAGGCTGCCTTTCAGCCCTGCCCTTAGAACCCAGAGCAGAGAGAGAGGTTAGGAATCTGAAGGCTGGAAACTTTCCTCCAGGAACTCTAGGAGCTGCTGACAGCCCTACTTATCAACATATCAGACACGACCACAAAGGTCATGAGCTAGGACAGCACTTCAAACTAGCAGGGATGGGGACGGGGTATCCAAAAGAACTTCGGTGGCTGATGTGTAGGTGGTGGGGTGGGGATGATAAAGAAAAACAATCACAGAGCCAGGATTAATTCCAAGTACCTCCTGATGTTCCCAAACAAAAGTATCTTACAACATCACAAATTAGTTTATGTTTTGATAATTTATTACAATTTTGGGGGGCATTTCTATGTCTTAGGCCTAAAAACATTTGCAGCTAGGATGTGACTTAGCATGTGCTTTGCATGTATGAGACCCTGTAGTGTGATCACCATCACTAGTGGGAGTTGGGAAGGGTCCATTTGGCTTCACTATACTACCAAAGAGATAGCACAAAAAGAATTAAGTCCAAGCCAGGGATATAACCAATGTGTAGGGGGCTGGAGTGATAGTCCGGTGGGTAAGGTATTTACCTTGCATTTGGATGACCGGGTTCAATTCCCCGGCATCCCATATGGTCCCCAGCACGGCCAGGAGTAATTCCTGAGTGCAGAGCCAGGAATAACCCCTGAGCATTGCTAGGTGTGACCCAAAAAGCATAAAAACAAAAAACCCACTAAAACAATGTGTAGAAACATAGTCCTTGCAAGCAGGAACCCTGAGTTTGGTCCCAAGTGCCACCTGGAGTAACTCCATGCACAAAGAACTTGGAGTAGCCTCCAAGCACTCACAGATGAGGCACAAGACAGCAAAAAGAAGACTGATAAAGATCCTATTTCTTCTTGTTGAGTGCAAAGACTGGGGGTGTGTAGTTTATACTACTAATGTCAGTGTTAGGATGAAATGCTCCTAAGCTGGGTATCTGGAACCTCAGGAGAAAAGGATTGAAAGGTCTCTGAGTTGCCTCAGAGAAAGTCATCTGTGGTCTGACATGGCCTCTTTCCGCAATATCCATCACCAGCTATTTGGATGCTTTTTGATTTTAGGTATTGACCTTAGGTACTGGGCAATCTGTAATGAAAGATGGAAACCCCATAAAATTAAGGACCCAATATTCTGGTGGGACTTTGAGACTATCCTGTTTTGATTAATAACTATTCAATGTGCATTTATTCTGCATGTGATCTCACTCAATAAAAATATACTGTTATTTAATTAATGTATAATCATCGCCCCAAGTAAACAAGGGTATGTGAAAAAGATGTTTAGGGGCCAGAGTGATAGCCCAGTGGGTAGGGCATTTGTCTTGCATGCAGCTGGCCCATGCTGGCCTGGGTTCAATTCCTGGCATCCCATATGGTCCTCGAGCACCGCCAGGAGTAATTCCTGAGTACAGAGCCAGGAGTAAGTAACCCCTGAGAGTTGCTGGGTGTGACCCAAAAAGCAAAAAAAGAGATATGTTTACCTCTCTTGTAATTTCTGAAAGAAATGCACATTAAATGCCTGTAATTGCTACAATCAGGAACCACCAATCTGTTCTGCAGGTGACAGACCAGACTGAGTGAAATACCAAGCTGACCTGGGATTGGTAAGTGCAGATAGCCCAGAACTTACCAAAAGTCCGTGGAGATTCTCTGGAAAGAAGAACAGAGACTTAGTAAGGGGTCAGAGAGATAGTGCAGCGGGTAGGACACCTGCCTCGCACCCAGCCAACCCAGGTTTGATTCTGGGCACCACATATGGTCCCCTGAACCCCACCCGGGAGTGATACCTGATCAAAGAGATTTAGAGCACTCAGTGGGAAGTTCTCTGTCTTTGTCAATAAAACTAGTTCTAAATGGGCCCAGAATAGAAAGGAAAGTATTAGGACTTTTACTCCACCTTGGCAGGCAAGAATGAAAATGTCGACAACTTTTGACAGGTTGTAAAGGGTTTGAGCAATGAATCTCCATCTGAAGGGAGCAGAGGGCATTGGAGCAACAGATAATCTAAAGAAAGCGACCTGTGGTTATGCCATGGAACAAGAACAGAACGAAGCAGGAGGCATGTGTAAAGGATGGAGCCTGGAACTTACCTATCTCTGCTCGAAGTTTTCCTAAAACAGAAATGAATAATACTTTTAGTTCCTGTTTCGGCAATAGAAGGGCCCTTTCCACACCAAAAACCCTTGTGCAGAATGTTTTTCTGTAGCCAGCAGATGTCCTTAGTTTGAAAGAGCACTAAATTTTAACCCCCTAAGTACTCAGGGTTTCCTCCTGGCTATTGCCTGGATTAAATTTTGGGATAAAGAATGTGGAAAATGGGGCTGGAGTGATAGTACAGTGGGTAGAGCATTTGCCTTGCATGTGACTGACCTGGGTTCAATCCCCAGCATCCCATATGGTCTTCTGAGCACTGCCAGGAGTAATTCCTGAGTACAGAGCCAACAGGAACCCCTGAGCATCACCAGATGTGACCCAAAAAAGCAAATGGAAGGAAGGAAGGAAGGAAGGAAGGAAGGAAGGAAGGAAGGAAGGAAGGAAAAAAAAAAAAAAAAAGGAAGGAAGGAAGGAAGGAAGGAAGGAAGGAAGAAAGAAAGGAAGAAAGAAAGAAAGAAAGAAAGAAAAGAAAGAAAGAAAGAAAGAAAGAAAGAAAGGAAAGAAAGAAAGAAAGAAAGAAAGAAAGAAAGAAAGAAAGAAAGAAAGAAAGAAAGAAAGAAAGAAAGAAAGAAAGAAAGAAAGAAGGAAGGAAGGAAGGAAGGAAGGAAAGAAAGGAAGAAAGGAAGGAAGGAAGGAAGGAAGGGAAAAGGAAGGAAGAAAGAAAGGAAGGAAGGAAGGAAGGAAGGAAGGAAGGAAGAAAGAAAAGAATGAGGAAGACCTTAGTAAATAGGTCCAAACTAAGGTGTTACTTCCTACCCAGCCCCCAGCTCAGCACCTAATGGCTCTCAGTTAACAGTTCAACTCCGTGGGGCTGGGTTGTAACAAAAAATATAAGTCACTTCCCAGGGGCCCCAAACAATAGCACAGTAGGCAGGGGGTTTGCCTTGCATGCGGCCAACCTGGGTTCAATCCCCAGCATCCCATATGGTCTCCTGAGCACTGCCAAGAGTAATTCCTGAACAAAGAGTCAGGAGAAACCCCTAAGCATTGCGGGGTGTGATCCAAAATGCAAAAAAAAAAAAAAGTCACTTCCCTTCCCCAGAATAATGCCATACTTTTAGCTACTTTGTGGCTGGATTGTTACTAGACACTTTGCATATAAACCCTCTTCACAAAGTAGGAGGGCGGTTGTGTAATATCTACTTGAAACATCAGACAATTGAGGCTTGTCAGGCCGAGGCTGAATTCAGGTCCAGATTGTCTAACTCCATCCACCAGCTTCTTTTTACTTAGCTGTGGGAACTGTCAGTCTTTTTCATGCGGGAGGAGTAGAACACTTGGTAGAGAAAGTTCGGAATGGGAATAACGGACACTAAAGAGGAGCTTTGGAGAGAGTATTCAGGGGTTTGTTCATTCGTTTTTCATCTTTTTCCCCCCCAAAACCCTTCTGTTGAGGGCTTGTCATCAATAGATGACAACTTCGGCTATGTTTGAAACCCTGACCCACATCAGGTCATCTACAAATGGGTCAGCACCTGGAACCTGCAGTGTGTGACAGCGAGGGGTGCCTTTCCAGGAGCACCCACATCCCATTCCTGAGATGAATGGCTCTAGGCGCTGGTCCTGACACGTGCGACGGGACCAGCTATCCAGGAACCAACTGTGGTGCTGCCATTGTTGCTCTTGGGTGGATTCTGATTTAGAGGCATTTTGATCATAATTCCACAAATACTACCTTTGCCCTGCTGGCTCCTCAGTCCAATACATACAATGAGGTGTTTAGAGGTGAAGGCACTTGTCCAGTTTATCCCCCTGCACCACGTGGTTCCCTGGGCACTGCAAGGAATGATTCCTCAACACAGTGACCACAGCGAGATGTGGCTTATTTAATTTGTTTATTTATTTGTTTGTTTGTTTTTGCTTTTTGGGTCACACCAGCAATGCTCAGGGGTTACTCCTAGCTCAGGAATTACCCCTGGCGGTGCCTGGGGACCATATGGGATGCTGGGGATCAAACCCGGGCCAGCAGTGTGCAAGGCAAACTCCCTACCCACTGTGCTTTTGCTCCAGCTATTAATTTCATCAATAGCTGGCCTGAGCTGCCTTGAATGGAAAAGGAGCAAAGAATTTTTTTTAACCCCTATTAAGGTATGAGAGGTATGAGGCCTTGGGTTTATCTCTCACTACATAAAAGAATCTTATTTTTAAATTTTCTTTCTTTTTTTTTTTTTCATTTTGGTTATACCCAGCAATGCTCAGGGGTTACTCCTAGCTCTGCACTCAGGAATTACTCCTAGCAGTGCTTGAGGGACCACGTGGGATGCCTGGGATTGAACCAGGTTGGGCTCGTGCAAGGGAAACGTCCTACTCGCTGTGCTATTGCTCAGGCCCCTACGTTTTATTTAATTTCACTTTTGATCCCTTCATATATCTCCTCTGTATACTTTTTTTGGCGGGGTGGGGAGGCGGTGCACCTGGCAGTGCTCAGGGATCACTCCTAGCGGAGTTTGAGGGACTAAATAGGTTTCCAGCGATCAAACCTCAGTTGGCTGCATGCAAAGCAAGCCCCCTACCCGCTATACTATCTCTTTGGTCTTTTTTCTGTGTTTTCTAATTTACCTTGTTATTTGATCACTAAAGAACACTTGAGGTGTTGCAGGTGTGGCTGCAGTGCCCGGCTGCATAGGCAGGTGGCAGACAGGAGACAGGCTTGTCTACACCCAGGGCTCTGCCTGTGGGCCCTGGATGGTTGATGGTCTGGCAGAAAAGTCTGGGCCCCCTTAGGTTAACCCAGAGCCATGGCAGAGCCTGGCAAGCTATTCATGGTTTATTTGATATGCCAAAGCCAGTAACAATAACGGACCTCATTCCCAACGAATGGAGATGTTACTGGCACCTGCTTGAGCAAATCCATGAACAACGGGAAAACAAGGTATGAGAGATTTTTTTTTTTTTTTACTCACAGCATGATTGTGTAACCCTCATAATAGTCTAGACCTGTATGACTCAGTGACGTGATGTTGCTACTCATGGTGCTGGGGCCAGAAACTTTGGGATTGGGCCTGGGCGCTGTCAATCACAAGCTTGAGTAAGTCACTGAATGAGACAATTTTATGGGTCTCCTCTGTAAAATGAGGCTGCCCTATATGTCAGCCCTAATTCATAAGGAAAAGCCAGTCCTATTATCTGCATTATTAGGTAAGATGTAGGAATCAGAGCCCAGACGTCACTCAATGCTGGCTGACCAAGCCCTAAGGAACCAGCTTATTTCAAGGACGGTTTCCCAAGTCATCCATCCTCCTGCTTTACCTCTGAGTCTGTGCTGCAAGCAGAGGAAGACGAGGCCCACAGTGATCTGCAGAAGGAGCACAGGTGAGACCGCAATGAGAACCAGCACTGCAGGACTTATCCAGTAGTAAAGATCTGAAAAGAGTCAGTATATCCTCAACCCAGGGCAGGGTCAGAGGTGCAATAAATTGGGGAAATGGCACCAAAATTTAAAAGATGATACAGAGTTGAAAACTGAGCTTATTTTAAAAGAAAGAGGGCCAGATCCTAGCAAAGTATAAATTAATTATAACAATATTCCAAGATGGGGGGCCAGAGCAATAGCACAGCGGGTAGGGCGTTTGCCTTGCATGCCGCTGACCCGGTTTGATCAGTGGTATCCCATATGGTCCCCCGAGCACCATCAGGAGTAATTTCTGAGCAAAGAGCCAGGAAGAAACCTCTGAGCCAAAAAGCATAAACAAAACAAAACAATATTCCCAGATACAACCTTCATCCCCCTGCCCATTCCCCAATCTACTAAATAATGTCAATTAGGAGCATTTGACTTTTAGATAACAGAGGAAACCTGAACAAAATTATTCGAAATTTGCTTGTTCCCCAGCTTGGGAGAGGCTAGTGGGGGCAATGGTGGTTCCCATGTATTTGCAAAACACTTCTGTTTTGGGGTGGGGGGCACACCCAGGGATGCGTAGGGGCTTACTTCTCATTCAGCAATCAGGAATTATTTCCGCTGGTGCTCAGGGGACCATATGAGATGCCAGAGACAGAACCAGACTTGACTGTGGGCAAGGCAAACACCCTACCTGCTGTACTATTGCTCTGGTTCCACGTAAAAACATTTTTTAGGGACAGGAGTGATAGAACAGCAGGGAGAGTGTTTGCCTTGCATGTGGCCGATCCAGGTTTAATCTCTGGCATCCCATATGGTCTCCTGAGCACCACCAGGAATAATTCCTGAGTGCAGAGCCAGGAGTAACCCCTGAGCATCTCTGGGTGTGAACCCCCAAAACAACAACAACAACAACAACAACAACAACAACAACAACAACAACAACAACAACCAGAACATTTTTAAAGTTGGTTGGAATGTGGAAAGCAATTCCAAGGAAGACTTTCCTCAGAAGCACTTTTTAATTCCTTTCCTATTTTTTTTAAGGGATGTCCTGGAGGAGGAGTTACTGAGCAAGTTACTGAAATAAAAGGATGAAAATCTGCAAGCTAGAGAGAAATTCCTTGTAGGTTAAAAAATTATCAATAAAGACAGTTAAATGAGGGTGATGCTCAGAGGGACAGTACAGGGGTTAAGGTGCTTGCCAGCCGACCCTAGTGCATCCCCAGAGCATGGCCAGGAGTGATCCCT
>JAJIBD010016688.1:0-15857 GCA_021461705.1 Cryptotis parvus | reverse complement strand
AGGGACTCAACAATTGAACTTTACTTCCAGCTCTTCTCATGTAAAACATGTTGGGGGAGGGAGGTGAAACAAATTTTAAGAATTTGTTATAATGCATCTTAAAATATAAGATCTTGCACAAGCAAAAGAGGAATACTTTGGGAAGCTCCATAATGTTCAGAACAGTTTTTGCTTAATGTTGAATATGGGGACAGCTCCTTTATAATAGTCTGATGAAAAATAATTGGACTGGGGCTGGAGCAATAGTATAGTGGGTAGGGCATTTGCCTTGCGTGCAACTGACCCGGGTTTGATTTCCAGCATCCTACTCCAAGCACCACCCGGAATAATTCCTGACTGCAGAGCCAGGAGAAGCCCCTGAACCTCACTGGGCAAGTGGTGCACCTGGGGCTCTGGGGCTTGCAGGTGTCACTTGACAGGCAGGTAGTCTGCTATTTCTTGGAACCTTAAATATCATTTCCTGCTGTTGTTGTTGTTGGAGGGGGATACCCCCACAGCACTCAGGGGCTTCTCCTGGATCAGTGTTCAGGAATTGCTTCTGGATAATCCACCCCTTGGTGCAAAGCATGGTCTCCAGCTCATTAAGCTCCGTCTGACTCTCATATGATACTTTATTCCTTTTTTTTCTATTTGTTTTTTGGGCCAAACCTGGCTGAGATATAGGTGGGCCTTGGGGGGGGCAAGTGGGGGCACCACACCCGGCAGTGCTCCTGTGGTGCTGAGTATAGAACCGGTGTGAGCTCGTCCACAGAACAAGCACCTTAACCCTTATACGACATAGTCAGCTCCAGAAAGGTTTTTTAATGGGGACCATCCCCACAGTGTGTTATCACTGGAGCTGTCTACTTGCCCCACACAGGGTTTCCTCTCCAGTGTTTGAATCCAAACTAACTGCCCACCTTGTGACAGTACTTTCCAGAAGTTCTTGTGGCATGGTGTCTAATGACACGGGGTGGGAACTTTGGGGGGCAGCAGGCGCGGTGGGCCAGCAGGGGTTGAACACCGTGATGCGTGGAAGCCTTGGGGCAGAAGAGATGCTCGAATAGGGATATAAGGAGCTGGCCCAGGTTTGATCCCTATGGTCCCCTGAGCACAGCCAGGAGTGATCCGGTTACAGAGCCGGGGGTGTGTCTTGACCACAGTCCTCTGTGGGCCAAAACCAGAAGGAAATTGGAAGCCTTGTTGCTGGAGAGATAGTACAGAAGCTAAGCACTCCTGCACATAACCAACCACGGTTTGATCCTGGCATCCCATATGGTCCCCCAAGCGTAACCGGGAGTGATTCCTGAGTACAGTGCCAAGAGCATTGCCGGGTGTGGACTCCAAAACAAAAATAGAAGAATTGATCTCGCTTTTTCCTGGTCTGTAGCAGCTGCTTATGTGCCTCGGCTCGCCACCTGTCTGTCACTGCTGCTCAGTGGCCACCAGAGGGAGCCAAGCAGGCTGGAGGAAAGGAAACCTGGGGAAAGGGTTCTAATAGAGCCTAGATGGTAGCGTCCTTGTCTCAATCCCCCGTCCCCTCTACACACTCTACTCCATCCCCAGATGCCAGGATCAGCACATGGCACCCGAGTCAATTCATCGACATCCAGGAAAAGTGCATGGAGTGTAAGTGCTCAGCCCTGGAAACAGTCCCATAGGCCCTGGGCCCTGATTCTATTTCAGGGGAAATGATACAACATCACAGCCCGGATCATCGACACCCACCCTGCCGCAGCTTTTTTTTCCTCAATCTGGCCCAGGTATGCTGGTCCAGAGACTCTCACACATGGGGCAGAGCTGTTCCTTGCTCTCCCTGTGCACAGCCGTTCATGAGGCAGTCAGGAGGCATGGTGGGTTCTAGCCCTGGCCCACCACCTTGGCAGAGCCTCACAACAAGCCAGACCACCCCCCACTCACTGCGCGCTCGCCATTTTCCACATTTGGACTTCCCTCTCTTCAGAACTCCACCCAGCAGACCAGCCCATCACAGCCCGGATCACCGACACCCACCCTGCCGCAGCTTTTTCCTCAATCCGGCCCAGGTATGCTGGTCCAGAGACTCTCACACATGGGGCAGAGCTGTTCCTTGCTCTCCCTGTGCACAGCCGTTCATGAGGCAGTCGGGAGGCATGGCGGGTTCTAGCCCTGGCCCACCACCTCCGGCAGAGCCTCACAACAAGCCAGACCACCGCTCCTCACTCCACAGGCGCCGCCATTTTCCACTTCTGGACTTCCCTCTCGTCAGAACTCCACCCAGAAGACCAGCCCATCACAGCCCGGATCACCGACACCCACCCTGCCGCAGCTTTTTCCTCAATCTGGCCCAGGTATGCTGGTCCAGAGACTCTCACACATGGGGCAGAGCTGTTCCTTGCTCTCCCTGTGCACAGCCGTTCATGAGGCAGTCGGGAGGCATGGCGGGTTCTAGCCCTGGCCCATCGCCTCGGCAGAGCCTCACAACAAGCCAGACCACCGCTCCTCACTCCACGGGCACCGCCATTTTCCACTTCTGGACTTCCCTCTCGTCAGAACTCCACCCAGCAGACCAGCCCATCATAGCCCAGCTCTCGCGGCCGCTTTGCGGCTGCGCTTGGTTCATCAATAAATGCTTTATTTGGAGGTGTTTAAAAGAGTTTGCCTCCCGCTCGACAAGCCTGGCAAGCTTCTCGTGTTGTATATGATATGCCAAATTCCAGTAACAATTATATTAGGTCATTCCATGACCTAATATAATGGTTTGAGGCTCTTTATGTTCCTGTAGCAAGCCGATGCCCCTGGCTCTACTGGCATGAGACAGGACATATGGAGATATTACTGGTGTCCGCTCTAGCAAATAGATGATCAACGGGAAGATCGTGATCGTGATCGTGATACAACGGAGGTGGAGCAGGAGGAAAAATACCCAGAAGGGTGGGAATAACCAGGTATGATGCAAGTGTAAACACATGGGTGGCGAGTGGCAGGGGGCTGAGCAGGGAAGGCTTCCATTCTGATAAAAGTTATTTTGGCTGTTTGGGGGGCCAGAGAGATAGCACAGTGGATAGTGTATTTCCCTTGCATGCAGCCAAACAGTTCTTTTCCCAGCATCCCATATGGTCCTCTGAGCACTGCCAGAAATATTGTGAGGCGCAACCTACACCCCAAAAAAGAAACTTATGTTTACTTTTTTTTGGTTTGGGGGCCACTCCAGGCAATGCCAAGGGATTACTCTTGGCCCTGTGTTCAGGAATCATTCCCGGTAGGGCTCAGAGGGCCAGAGGGAATCAAACTGGAGTCAGGTATGCGCAAGGCAAGCTCTGCCCCATCTCTTTTGTATGTAGGTGACTGTTGTCCCATCACTTGATTACTTTCGGGTCAGGAAAATAAACATTTTTGTTACTGGTTTCAAGCCCAGGAATGCTTGAGCCACAGACACAGATACACCCGGTAGAGCAGAAACCAGCTTACCCGTTGCACGTGGCCTTTGGATTTACCTCCAAATTGCTGTGAATATTCTATCCACCCCTCTGAGAGAGCCTCACAAAGTAATGAGAGTATAGTGCCCACACAGCAGAGCCTGGCAAGCTGTCCGATGCGTGTTCGATATGCCAAAACCAGTAACAAAATGTCCCATCAATCCCATTAATAGCATTCTTTTCCACTCTCAAAGAGTGTCCTGATTGGGATAATATAGTAAATCCACTCTGTGGTGACCCTCCTCGTAAGACTTTAGTTTTGTTCAAAAGGGCCCCAGTGCTCAGGAGTCCGCGTGATGCTGAAGATCGCATTTCGGATCTCCCTGCGGCGCCGAGGGCCTTTCTCTGTAGTGCCTTGGTGCTTTGATGTAGGGATTGAGGGGGAGGTTCAGGACAACGCCCACTTTTTGGCATGGTCCATGCTAGTGCTTGAGGGATGGAGTACAGGGAAATGGTGAGTCTCCTTGGTGAAACTGCAGTTTACGGTGCTTGGAAGACCTCTTCTTGGGGACTCAACTGTCAACCACTGCAGCTAGCTGAGAGGTGTGGCCATGGAGACATTTTGTCCAAATACCATGAAGTGGTGAGCCTATAAACTGGGCCGGTCTTTAAACTCCTGGGGGTGTGGATCCAAAGGGCAAGGCCGCATGGGGGAGGAGAGTCACAGAATAGGAGGGGACCTAGGGGAGAAGAAGAAGAAAGGTTACAAAAGTTTGAAGTGCGCAAGATAAAAACCCGGGTTATAGGTTATCTCAAGGAGAAAAATAAATAGAAACTAACAAGTAAGTCTCAGAAAGAAGCTCGAGGTCTTTTACAGATTAAATAGACATGGCGATAACTTCGGAGGGCTGACGAACATGCTTTGCATGCAGGAGCCCTGGCTTTGAATCCAAGGCACTGCACGCTGCCTGAGCATCGCTCTGAGAGTAGCCCCCCCGACCCCCCGTCTTGCCACGCACAGCCTCCGAACAGCACTGGCAACATCAAAGTTCACCCCTGAGGACAATTCAGGAAGTGTGTACAAAACCTTATGCATAACCTGTGTCACAAACCAGAGTTTGGTGTGGAATCCATGAGTGAAGCAAGAGTGGTCACAGCGGGTTAGTTAAAAGAAACCTTCCCTAACAGTTTAACAGAGGCCAAGGCCGGGTTAGAAGGCACCAACAGCAGCTGAGATAGGGACTGGGGATTGTTTTGTAAAGGAATCCCCAGGACTCTGCCTGCTGGAGAGAGCATCTCTCTGCCTTTCTCTTCATTCAAAATGATGAAGAGACAGTGGGAAATATATTTCAAAATGATTTTTTGAAATATAGAAGGGTTTGTATGCACAAGTGGAAAATATGAAATGTGTAAGGGCTATATGCATTAGAGGAGAATAATGCAGTGTTTTCTTTTTACTTTAAAAAATTTTATTATTACACCATTATGAGATATATTTACAAAGCTCTTCATGATTGGGTTTCAGTCATACAGTGTTCCAGCACCCATCCCTCCACCAGTGCCCATTTCCAACACCAAAGTCCCCGATTCCCTCCTCTCTCCCCAGCCCGCCTCTATGGCAGGCACTTTGCTTCTCTCTCAAGAGTGCTTCCTGTGCTACTTCCCGCTCTCGCCACAATGTTGACAGCAGAATGAAATCAAACCAGAGTCTGTGCTTGATAGATAGTCACGGGGCTAAGTGCATGCTTTGCATGTGGCTGAACCTTGTTTAGTTCCCCGGAATCCCAAATGATCCTCTGATCTCGCCAGGAGTGATCCCTGAGCGCAGAAGCCAGTGGTAAGCCCTGAGCACGGCTGGGTAGAGTCCAAACCCAAGACAAAAACTAAAACTCAAGCACTTGTTTCGATCTGTGCTGAGAATCAAACAGGGGCCAACCATGTGCAGGAACAAGCGCCCTACCTGCTGTACTATCTCCCCAACCCTGGTAGTTGCTTCATTAAGTTGTTGTTGTTGTTGTTTGTTTGGGTGAGGGTCCAATAGGTGCCAGGATTGAACCCAGGTCTCCTGGATGCAAAGCATGCATTCCTCCCATTGAGCTCTCTCCCAAGGCAGCACGTTTATACTGTTTAAGCACATGCACAACATGTGGCCCGGTTTCCCTCCATCCCATCCATCCTCCTTTTCTTGGCTTTCCAGTTTCAGCCATTCTGATGGGTGTCAAGTGAGGTCTTTTCAGTGCTCTACATTTGCATTTCTCTGCTTGACTAAGAATGGTGAAGAGCTGTCCTCTTTGCTGAAATGCCCAGTCAAGTCTTTTTGTTTTAAGTCCTTTTTATTGATTGGGATTCAATAGCATTAATGGTTATTTCCCATGCACATAATCCCAACGCCACACCCATCTCCAACGTACCCATCTTCCTTCCCACAAGAAATCAATGTCCCTTCCTCTCAACTCCCCACCCCCTAAACCAATAGAGTTTGTGGATCAGTTATCCCGTTGTGTTGCTTTGGCGCTTTGTTGCTACCTTACTGTGTAACCTTCAGTCCCACATATAAGCGAAATCATTTCGTATCTGTGACGGACTTCGCCCGCATGATATCCTCTAGTTCCACCCAGGTCATGACCAATTGCATGATTTTGTTCTCTCTTAGAGCTGTATAGTATTCTGTTGAGTAGCTATATCACAACCTTCTGATCCATGCCTCTGTAGTTGGCCATTTCAGTTGTTCCCCATATTTTTTTTGGCTTTTTTGGGTCACACCTGGCAATGCTCAGGGGTTACTCCTGGCTCTGCACTCAGAACTTATTCCTGGTAGTGCTTTGGGGACCATATGGGATGCCGGGGATCAAACCGGGTGGGCCTCGTGCAAAAGGCAAACACCCTCCCCACTGTGCTGTCGCTTCTGGCCCCTTGTTTCCATATATTAACTATTATAAGATATGGGAACAATTTAAAATATTATAGGGGTGCCTATATCCTTTGAAATGAATGTTTTGGGGATAGATGCCTAGAAGGCGTATCACCAACCAAGTCTTTTTTGGATCCCATGGGAGCATTCATGCATGACTGCCATCTGGGGGCCAAAGTACAAGTCCCCACCAAATATCTGACAACTTCATAGGAATCCCCCCCCCCATTACTGTTGGCCGGGGATGGGAGTTTCTGCTCCCCCAGATAATCCTGACTGGCAGGGTACAAGGACCTCATTGTGTGGGTTTTTTGGGGAGAGGGTATTAGAACCACACCTACTTATGATGTTTCCTCCTGCCTTTGTGCTCAGGGACTAACCCTGGCTCTGTTTGTGGGACTCCATAGAGTGTTGGTAATTGAACGCAGATGAGTCGCATGCAAGGCAAGCACCTGACCCACTGTACTGCCTCTCTGGCCCTGTTTGGTTTGGGGGCCACACACCCGATGGTGCCAGGAGGCTTCTCTGCTCAGTGCTTGGAAAGTGCTCCAGACCATGTTCAGGGGATCCTGTGGGGCTGGGAAAGGGGGGACCTCATTCCCACTGGGGGAGAGAAAATACAGACGATACAGGGCCCCTGGCACTGCCTGAGAGTGGGGACTGCCTTGTGACAGTCCGGGGGCTCCAGCCACCTTTTACAACCTGTGGGAGGAAGCGTCATTGAGGTCTTGTGAGGGCGTTGTTTGAAATTAAAGTTGCTGCTCCCCACATTGTTTTTCCTGTGGTGTTTAGCTATAGTAGAAAGCTACTGGGTGGACAGTAGGTAAGGTGCTTGCCTTGTACACAGCTGACACAGGCTTGATCTCCCAAGCACAGCCAGGAGAGATTCCTGAGTGAAGAACCAGGAGTAACCCCTGAGCATTTCCAGGTGTGACCCCAAAACAAAAACTATCAGTATCTACAATGTCCCCTGTGTCGGGAACGCCGCTGGGGTCCCCAACAGTGTCAGGACAGAGGTTGTCTTCTACCTCCGAGGACGCCGGGAGAACAGATGAAAACTCACGAGTCCGGTGCAGTTCCAAAAAATGGCTTTTAATAGTACAAAAGCTCTTCCACAGCACTCCAATATAATGAACAAACTTTAGCTCTGGTCCGAACTTAGACCATACAAAAGAGCCTAAGTCTCCCACCAAAGAGAGAGGATCTCACCCGAGCTGAGTCCTACCCAGAAGAAGGAGCAAAAGGCCGAAAGCCAAAAGCCAAAAGCTGCAGGAGCCAAAAGTTGAAGGCTGAGGAACCAAAAGGCAAAAGGTGAAGGGGCCTCAAGTCAGCCCCTTATATACACCAAAGTAATCCATTCAGGAGGTTGTCATGTCAACAAAGAACCCTAAACAGAGTGTAGTGCCACACCCTGTTGCAGGTATAAACAAAGGTTATGCCAAGGACTAAGGAGATTATCTCTTATGTAAAACACTGGGGAGAGAGAGGAGAGAGAGAGAGAGAGAGAGAGAGGGCTGATATAAAGTAATACATCTTAACTTCATGAGCTTCATGTAATCTAGATGGTGCCCACAAGGTTCTTATTATTATCTGCACCAGGGTGATTCTGAGTATCTTGTTCTCATGTACTGAAAGGGTCACTCTTGCCTGCTTAGAGCAAACTAGTATGATCCTTCCTCTAGACTTCCTATAGTCTCAGTGTAGCCAGGGTGGTAGTCTCCTGGTAAATTCTAACTGTCCTCCGCTGGGTGCAGTGGGTATAAAGAGGAGCTGTGCCCAATCTAGAAAACATAGAAGTCTTAGTAGATGTATAAGTCAGAAGTTATTCAATCAAGGTGACTTCTGTAAGTGCCACACCCTCTAGCAGTGTTTACATAGAAGAGAAATCTCATTAGAATGAACCTTGACTTAAGTAGATTAAGCTGGGAGTGGGCAAAACAACAAAACTCCCAGATTAGCTAAATCTGTCCTCCAACACCCCTCTCCTTTGCTGCCCTTTGCAAACAAGAGGGAGCTTGGGCTGGGGTCTTTCTCAGCACCTATTGGGGTCTCTAGGTCATCAGCTTCATCAGCTCCAAGGCAAGGTCAGGTGCTTGCCTTGCATGCGACTCACCTGCCTTCAATTCCCAACACCCTATAGGAGTCCCACAAGTATGGGTCATAGATAGGAGGCAAGAAGGAAACAGGATACTCACCCCAAGGCTGTTCTGTCTCCTCAGTACCTTTCATAGACTTCTGAGGTTGTTTTCCAAATTACGTCCCAAATTTTCAATTGTACTTAGCAGAAGGAATAGACAAAATTTCATCCAACCCGTTTCCTAGAATTCCAAATGCCCGTGGAAGATAAACCTTTCTGTTGAAATCTAATGTCTAGGAAAGTGTAGACTTTATTACTTCAATCATTTTTGGTCACATCCAGTGATTGTCCTGGGCTACTTCCATGATGC
The DNA here is from genome assembly GCA_021461705.1 of Cryptotis parvus. Lineage (NCBI taxonomy): Eukaryota > Metazoa > Chordata > Mammalia > Eulipotyphla > Soricidae > Cryptotis > Cryptotis parvus. Next base: position 7,122 of record JAJIBD010016688.1, on the reverse strand, counting down.
ACCAACCAACATTGGAAACAGGCTCGGAGCTACTTCCCAGGAATAGCCAGAGCACTGATAGAGGTGACTCCAAAACAAAAGCAACAAGCCCAAATCCATCACTAAGGGCACCCCAGAAGTTCTCCCATACCCCCTATAGCCCCCAGTACTTTCCACACTGGAGTAGCTGTTACCTTTTAGTTCTTACCTGGCTGGCCAATCAGGGGGCAGGGGAAACTTGAAGCCAATAGAACTGGCCCAAAGGTCTCCCTCTCTCCCTCTCTCCTCTCCCCCCTCTCCCCCTCTCTCTCTGTCTCTCCGTCTCTCCCTCCCTCTCCCCCTCTCCCCCCTCTCTCCCTCTCTCCCTCTCTCCTCTCCCCCTCTCCCCTTCTCTCTCTGTCTCTCCCTCTCTCCCTCTCTCTCTCCCTCTCTCCTCTCCCCCCTCTCCCCCTCTCTCTCCGTCTCTCCTCTTCCTCTCTCTCCCTCTCTCTCCTCCTCTCCCCTCTCTCTCTCTCTCTCTCTCCTCTCCCCTCTCTCCCTCTCTTCCTCTCCCTTACATGTATCCCTGCAGGTTATGCCACACATATCATCTTACTTTCTCCCTAGGAACCTGAGGTTTGAGTGTTCTTCACTGGGGCTGGAGCGATAGTCCAGCAGGTAGGGCATTTGCCTTGCACACGGCTGACGCTGGTTCGATCCTTGGCATCGGACCAGGAGTAATTCCTGAGTGAAGAGCCAGGAGTAACCCCTGAGCATTGTCGGGTGTGACCCAAGAAGCAAAAAAAAAATTCCTCACAACCCGAGTTTTAAATTTGAATTACATTATTTACCTCAATGATGAACGGGAAGACAAGTGATACAAGTGAAGTGATACAGCATGAACTTTGGAGTCAGGCCTCGGTGAAGGGTAGAAGAGTTTCTTTCAGTTAAAGCTAGGTCTCCTGAAACTTTGGGACTCAGCAACTCTAATAATCTGATGTACTTTATAAAGTTTGCCCTCATTTCACTAGGGAGGAATTGGCACCACCCCTTAGATTGATGGCTTGGTGGAAATACGGGCCCCCTTCCCATACACCACAAGGTGCTCTGAGCATGGCCTGGAGCACCCTCCTAGCACTGAGCAGAGAGTAGCCTTCTGGCACCATCAGGTGTGGCCTCCAAACCAAAACAGGACAGGAGAGATAGTGCAGTGGGTCACTTTGCTTGCCTTACATGCGACGACCTGAATTCAATCCCCCAAACCCCATAAGGTTCCACAAACATATTCAGAACTGATCCCTGAGCACCACTGGGTGTAGCACTAACATATCCACCCCGCCCAAAAAAGCCCAATGAGGTAATCATACTCTACCAACCAGTCATTAAGTATCTGGGGAGCGGGAACTGCCTTTCCCACCTAGCAGTAACGGGAAAGATCCTTATGACGTTGCCATTATCTTCTCAGACAGCAGAGGGCGCCCTCAGCCACAAACTCACTGGCAACTCTGCATGGGGCGGGGGGAGGCGCGGGGGGGGGAGGGGGATAAGTTTGCTAAGTTCTCTAAGCATAAAAAGCGAAAGATTTATGCGATCTGAAGAGAAACCAGAGTATAGGAAAACTTTGATGAATAGAAATACACACAAACCTTGGATTTTTAGCAAAATTCTTGGTCTCAAAAGTATATAAAATGTTCTGAGTCAATAGGGGTTGAGCCGGGCCTCCTTACTGTTATTGCCAACCCACCCCAATTAGTTAGTCTTCACTATTTTAGCTAGAAGAAATAGGGATGGAAATGGGTAGGAGTTCCAAAATAAAAACAGGGGATACTGAGGCTGCATGGGAAGGAGATAAGCGCTAGGGGCGGACCCCAACCCTATATCACTCACAACATGTGAGTGCATCATGAGGGGTCGCCCCTGAGCACAGAGCCAGGAATAGCTCTTGAACACCCCAGATAAAAGACTGTTAAAAAACAACTCTGGGAGAGAGAGAGAGAGAGAGAGAGAGAGAGAGAGAGAGAGAGAGAGAGAGAGAGAGAAGAGGCAAAGTGCTTGCCTTTGATGCAGGCTGGGGAGGGGGAGGGAATTAGGGAACATTGGTGGTAAGAAATGTGCACTGGTGGAGGGATGAGTGCTACAATACTATATGACTGAAACCCAACCATGAACATCTTTGTAATTGTATATCTCATGGAGATATAATAAATAATTAAAATAACTGTCTTTAGTTTGTTTTCAAGGTTTCCAGGATTTCACTTTTGAGTAATTTACCTGTAGCTGCTAAATAGAGTGTGTGCAACGAAGAAGTGTCTGTGTTCTAGCTTGCACTGTATCTCTCCCTTTCATGAAATGTTTAAATAAAAGATTCTTTGGGTCAAAAAAACAACTCTGGGCATTATTATGTTTGAAAAGTAATGACTGAAAGATAAAGAAGCATTTGGGGCCTCATGATCCAAGGAAGAGTATGGTGGTGAATCTTTGTTTATTCTGGACTCGGAGAGGGAAAACAGCAACCCAGAAGCACCGATAAGTACAGACTACCTAAAGACACATCAACACAATCTCCCCTCTGGGGAGGTGGGAAGGAGCAACCTAGCAAGATACATAGAAAACTTACAGAACTGCTCTGGGCAACTGAGCACCATGGAGAAGGATGGATCGATCTGCCTGTCTCCCACCAACTGAGACCTAGCAAAGAGATGCGATTTTTGCCATTGCCATTACCATTTCTTCCATTGCCAAATAGTAAGTAGCTGTCTCACACTCCTCCACAGGGTGGTTTCAGAAAGGGGCTTTACATGGGGCCAAGGCTTATATAAGACTCAGAGTTTCATAGACCTCAAATGTCCAAGCTGCCCTAGAAAAGTTACTTCCTGCCACTTGGCTATAAGAAAAAAAGTGGAATCATGAATTGTAAAGTAACTTGCTGAATAAAGTCAGAAGGAGAGGGATAGACATAGAGTTGTCACTTTTCTGTGTGATATGAAGAAACAGAAGAGGGAAGTAAAAGATGCCCGGCGACAGAAATGAAAACTGGTCTTCAGTAGGAAGCTTATGTCAGGGTTGGCGAAGGGGGTGAGGGACTGTGGGACAGTGGTGGAGGGAAGCAGATCCTTGGGTGGAGGGTGTGATGCTGAAATGGTTCATGTTCCAATCATGCAAATAATAGTTTGTAAACAGCAATTCCCAAAATTAAAAATAATTTTAAATAAAAAGTTACTGCCTTATACAATGGAATACTATGCAGCTGTTAAGAAAAATGAAGTAGTGAAATATGTTTGTGAATGGATGGACATGGAGAATATCATGCTGAGTGAGGGGTAAGTCAGAAGAAGAGGGATAAATATAAAGTTCTGTAAATGTACTGTAGATTCTTTATATAGTCTTCTATTCTTAGGCCCTTGGTTGCTTCCAGATTCTGGCTATTGTGAACAGAGCTGCAATGAACATAGAAGTACAAATAATGTTTCTGCTGTGTGATTTTGGGCCTCCAGAGTATATTCCCAGAACTGGTATTGCTGGGTCAAGTGGGAACTCACTTTATAGTTTTTGGAGAAATGTCCATATCGTTTTCCAAAAAAGGCTGGATCCATTGGCATTCCCACCAGCAATGAATGGGAGTCCCTTTTCCCGCATCCATGCCAGCACTGGTTGTTCTTGTTCTTTTGGATGTGTGCTAGTCTCTGTGGTGTGAGATGAGGTCTCATATTGTTTTGATTTGCCTCTCCCTGATGATTAGTGATTGTCGGGTACACTGGAATGCCCCAACAAAATCCGGGAGCTGATACTGGATCCCCCTTCTTCCCCAGGGGGTCGGCGGCTGGTGGACAGAGAAAGATGCGAGAATCCAGCAAAGTTTCAAAAGGCTTTACTCACACTTGTTCTGGTTTACAGTCCAGTAACAGGAAAGCTCCAGACTTTAGGCTCCTAGCTGGGCCCCTGTCCATGTGTACGTTTAGAATCCTAGGCCAAGATGGACGCTACCATGTGCTAAGGCCCAACAGGAAAGAGAAAGGAGAGAGAGGAGGCAGAGGGACAAGGCAAAAGGCAAAGACAAAAGGGGAAAAGCCCGAAAGGAAAACAGGCTACTGCTTTTCTAACTTTGCAGCCCAGACCGCCCATCAACGGAACGCAGTTAGGGTCACTCTCCCTCAGGTAACTTCTCCCAGGACCTCATGTAGCCCCACTGAAATATTAGTAATGCCCAACCAAGGCTTCAGGCCCTGCCCTTGGTTATCCACCAGGCCCTATGTATATGGGAGGAGAGGGCATCTTAGATGAACTGTATCTCAGAATACAAAGGCATGCATCTGTACCAATGGATATTCTACAGCCAGGTATATATTTCTCCAAGCCTTCACAAGATTCTCGTATTTTTTTCTTTTTTTGGGTCACACCCGGCAATGCTCAGGGGTTTCTCCTGGCTCTGCACTCAGGAATCACTCCTGGCGGTGCTCGGGGACCATCTGGGATGCCAGGGATCGAACCCGGGCGGCACGGGCCGGCCACGTGCAAGGCAAACGCCCTACCCGCTGGGCTATCGCTCCGCCCCAAGATTCTCGTCTTTACTTCATGGTTGTTTTGTATATTAGCTAGGAAAACTGGACAACTTCATGTGAAAAAAAATTAAACTCAGATCTCTTTGTAACGCCATGCACAAAAGTTAGATAAAAATGGATTCAAGACATCAACATCATGCTTCAATCACAAGGTACATAAAAGAAAACATAGGCAAAACCTCCGTGACGTTGAAGTTAAATGCATTTCAAAGATTAAACACCACCGACCAAGCAAGTGTAAGCAAAATAAATAAATGGGACTACTTTGCAACTATGAAGGTTTTGCACCTCAAAAGAAATAGTAACTAAAGTACAAAAGACAGCCCAGCCCACAGATTGGGAAACAATATTTACCCAATACCCATCTGATAGAGGTTAATATCCAAGCTATATAAGGAACTGGCAGTACTTTTACAAAATAGAACATCCAACCCCATCAAAAAAATGGGGAGAAAAATGAACAAAAACTTATTCAAAGAAGAAATACAAACAGCCAAAAGGAATATGAAAAGAATGTTCTTCATCACTAACCATGAGAAAGATACAAATCAAAACAACGAGATACCATCTCACACCACAGCGACTGGCACACATCCAAAAGAACAAGAACAACCAGTGCTAGCATGGATGAGGGGAGAAAGGGACTCTCATCCATTGCTGGTGTGAATGCTGACTGGCCCAGCCGGTTTTTGGAAAGCAGTATGTGTCATTCTTCCAAAATCCAAAAAATTCAGCTCCCATTTGAACCCACAATATCACTTCTGAGAACACTCAGGGGCCCAGAAACACCATCTGCACTTCTATGTTCATTGCACTACAATAGACAGAATCTGGAAATAAACTCTGTGCCTGATGATAGACAACTGGATAGAGAACGATGAAATCATGAAATTTTCCTATAAAAAGGGTGGACATGGAAAGTATAATTCTGAGTGAAATAAGTCAAAAAGAAGGACAAATATAGAATGACTGCATTCATTTTCAAGATACAAATGAATGTTGAAGAGGCTTGCCTTACTCAACTTTTTGCTTTTCCTTACTCATGTCTTTTGCTTTAACAAAGATTAAATGATCTTATATCTGAGGGTGTAAAATATCTCTGTCTTCTTATTTGTATCTATGAAAGTCATGGACTTCTGGGTATTGAGTTCAGCAACTTGCCACTATACTATATAATTTTTTGTTTCTAGGAGCTTTTTGGTAGTCTTTAGGGTTCTCTATGTATAGAAGCATGTTGTCTGCAAATAGTGAGAGCTTGACTTCTTCCTTTCCTGTCTGAGTGCCCTTCATATTTTTTTCTTGCCTAACTGCTATGGCAAGTACTTCCAATACTATATTGAGTAGAAGTGGCAATAGTGGACAAACTTGTCTTGTGTCTGATCTTAGAAGGAAGACTTTTAGTATTTCCCCTATTGAGGATCATTATTGCTGTGGGCTTATGGTAGATGGCTTTGAGTATATTGAAGAACGTTCCTTCAACTCCCATTTTGTTGAGTATTTTTTAAAATAAACAGGTGCTTGATGGTGTCAAAATCTTTCTCTGCATCTATTGATATGACCATATGGTTTTTATTTTCTTATATTGACATGCTGTATTATGTTGAATGACTTGTAAATGTTAAACCATCCTTGCATCCCCAGGATAAATCATACTTGGTCATGGTGTATGATGTTTTTGATGAGTGGTTAGACTCTGCTAGTATTTTGTTGAGGATCTTTGTTTTTGTGATCATAAAGGATAGCAACCTGTAATACTCTCTTTTTTTGTAGTGTCTCAGCTTTTGGAATCAGGGTGATATTTGCCTCATATAAGCTGTTTGGAAGTGTTTCCGTTTCTTCAATTTCCTGGAAAAGTCTGCAGAGGGTTGGCAGTAGGTCCTATTTAAAGGTTTGGAAAAATTCACTAGTAAATCCATCTGGGCCTGAGCTTTTGTTTGGGCTAAAACTTTTGGTTACCATTTCAATCTCCTTGATAGTGATAGGCCTGTTCAGCTTTTCCAAGTCTTCTTGGTTCAGCCTTGAGAGGTTATAGGAATCCATAAATTTATTCATTTCTTCTAGGTTCTGTTGTTTCCTGGCATGCAGACTCCCAAAGTAATCTCTGATGATCCTTTGAATTTTTGTGGTTTCTGCTTTGATGTCCCCCTTTTCATTTCTGATTTGGTTTATTAGAGTTCTATCTCTCTCTTTGAGTCTTGCTAGTGGTTTGTTTATCTTGTTTTTTTTTCAAAGAACCAGCTCTTGGTTTCACTGATCTTTTGGATAGCTTTTTTTGGGGATTGCAACTTGTTGATTTTACTCTAATTTTTTATTATTTCCTTCCTTCTGCCTGAGTTGGGATCATTTTGTGATAATTTTCTAATATATATATATATAGATATATCTAATATATATTATATCTATCTATCTATCTATCTATCTATCTATCTATCTATCTATCTATCTATCTATCTATCTATCTATCTATCTATCTATCTATCTATCTATCTATCTATCTATCTATCTATCTATCTATCTATCTATCTATCTATCTATCTATCTATCTATCTATCATATATCTATATTTGCTTTTTTGGGTCACAATCAACTATGCTCAGGGGTTATT
>JAJIBD010016687.1:0-28096 GCA_021461705.1 Cryptotis parvus | reverse complement strand
AGCAGGTCAATATACTGAAGAGGAAACTGAGGCACAAGAAAGTCCTGTTGAAGAGCAGTCCACAAAAAACTGGGTCTCTGCCCCAAGGCTCTGCTGACACCTTGCAGAGCCTCTGCTTAATCGCGCTCCGTCATTGACCCCAGGAGTTTCCGCTCAGTCGTCCTGAAGTCCTAAAGTCAGCAGAAATTGTGATGCTGGGACAGGACTTCCCAGCCGACCTCCACCAGGATAGGCCTGGGGAGTGCTCAAGCTACAGAGGGAACAGAGTCCCGAGCTGAACCAGAGTGTGTGTGCGTGTGTGCATGTGTGTGTGCGTTTGTGTGTGATATAAGGAAGCACGTAGCCATTGCACTCTGGAGTCAGACTCAGTCATAGTGAATAAGATCAAACCCTCAGCACCTGCTTTCCGTACCTCCAGGCTCCTGGCCAGAGAAAATGCAGCATGTTCAGCCCTGGGGCCAAGGGACAAGATGACCACGAACACTCAGGAAATGTCAGAGAATGCCAGTGAGAGGGGCCAGAGAGGCTCAGGGGCACCAGCCTTGTGAGCAGGAGGCCGGGCATTTGCTCTCCAGCTGCTCTCTTGTCTACGATCCTGGCACCACAAGTGACGTCCGGCCACACAGCGGTCAGTTACGAGCAGGCACCACATGAGATGTGACACTGAACTGAGAAGCACCACAGCCAGGAAGTGGGTCCTCGGCAAGCACAGGGGCCAGCACCAGAGCCAAGAGTGTGTGTGACCACCCGTCACCATAACCTCAGCAGCAGGAAGGGGCAGTGGGAGAAAACAGAAACAGCAAGCATGCTTCTGGGTCCTTGGCTCTATACTGCCAGCCCTGGGAGGACAGGACGGGCACTTGCTTGGGCTATTGCTCACCCAAAGGCACTAACGGTCACTCCTAGCAGTGCTTGAAGACCCATATGTGGTTACCAGCATCTGGGAAGAAGTCATTGTAAACTGACACTGACTCTGAACTAGACAGGCTCAGCCTCACATGCTTCTATGACTGGTCACCATCTTGCAGATGAGGAAACCAAAACCCAGAGTCAGAACTTGACTTATCCAAGGGCTCACAGCAAAGAACAAAGGGAGCTGGGAGTGGACTCAGGTGTACTTTACTTCACACTCAGAGGCAGGCCCCACGCCTCACCCTGCTGCTCCCCAGTGTCCCAGGGCCAGGGGACACACCTCATTCCATCCAAACCTGAGCCTGCTCAGTTCTGCTTGAGCACCCCCAGGCTGGTGTGGAAGGGAAAGGGCTCAGAAAGGCTGGAACCTGGAGTGAGAGGGACCGAAGTGTTCAGGATATGGTTCCAGGTCAGCCTCTCAGGACCTCTCAGTCCTGACAGGCTCTCAGCTGATGTCCTTATAACGTCAGCATGAAGGTGAGCAGGCTCCAGACAGTGTTGCATCTCCTTAGCCTGGTTATCATCCCACTTTTTTTTTTGTTTTTGCTTTTTGAGTCACACCCGGTGATGCTCAGGGGTTTCTCCTGACTCTGCACTCAGGAATCACTCCTGGCAGTGCTCGGGGACCATATGGGATGCCGGGAATCGAACCCGGGCCGGCACAGGCTGGCCGCATGCAAGGCAAATGCCCTACCCGCTGGACTATCACTCCGGCCCCATCATCCCACTTTTTATCTCTTCCTTCCTTCCTTCCTCTCCTCTCTCTCTCTCTCTCTCTCTCTCTCTCTCTCTCTCTCTCTCTCTCTCTTTGTCCTTCTCGTCACATCTGTGGGCAGTGCCAGGGTTTACTCCTGGCTCTGCACTCAGGGGTTATTCCTGTTAGTTCCTAGGGTACAATATGTAGTGTTGGGGATAGAACCCATATTGGCTATTTGCCACGCAACAGCCTTTTTTTGGCCTCATCTGCCTCATCTGTAAGACAGAGACAAAGCACTCCCCATAGAGTTGACCAGAGGAATAAATGAGATGATATTTAAAAAAGCAAAGGATTGCCGCGAAGGCTCCGAGGACTACACTAGGTATACAGGAGGTCTGGGTTCTGTCCCCAAGCATGACCTGGAACGGTCTTTCCCCCACAAAAAAAAGAAAGAAAAAAAAAGAAAGGAAGAAACTGAAATTAGTGGGCTGGAGCAATAGTCCAGCAAGTAGGGTGCTTGCCATGCACACAGCCAACCCGGTTCAATCCTTGGCATCTCATATGGTCCTCTGAGCACTGCCAGGAGTAATTCCTGAGTGCAGAGCCAGGAGTAACCACTGAGTATCATTGGGTGTGATCCAAAAAGGAAAAAAAATGAGATTAGCATAGTGCCTGACCAGAGTGCTCCGGGCGACAGTTATAGACCATCTTGTGCCCTGTCAGGAGTGACAGTGAAGCACACAAGTATTGATCTACTTTTCTCCTTATCTTCGTCACTGTCTGGGCTTCCTCCCTGGTACTGGGCCGCTGTGTTCCAGCCAAGGAGCCCAGCAGTGCCAGGAGCCAAATCCCTGTGCACATACCAGGCCTGCCCAGACCTTGAGCCTCTCCTGTCCCCGACAATAGTCACCGCTATTGGCTCTGACACTGACAATAGGCTCTGGGGTTGGGGAGAACAAAGTCAGGCCTGTGCTCTCACAGAACTGCCATTCTGTAGTGGAGTGCACACACGAAAATCACAGGGAAAGGGGCCCTGGATTGCTCAGTGACAGAAAGCCTGTCTTGCAGGTGAAAAGCCATGAGTTCTATCCCTAGGTCACTACTGCTATTCGGAATTCCCGGTGGCCCTTATAAACACACACACACACATACACACACACGTCCAAGCCCCCTCATAGTAACAACAAAGCAACGGAACAAAGAAATGAGCTAGGGAGCAGAGCAGGTGACCTGGGTTCAAGTCCCAGCATCCCATATCTTCCATGAGCACTGCCAGGAATGACCTCCGAGTGCAGAGCCAAGAGTAACCCCTCAGCATAGCCAGGGTTGGCCACCACCAAAAAAAAAAGAGAAACAGAATAATAGTTGGGGAGGAGAGCGGTTGCAACAGTACAGAGGGGTAGAGTAATTGCCTTGCACATAGTTGACCTGGGTTTGATCCCCAGCATCCCATATGGTCCCCCGAGTACTATCAGAAGTAATGCCTGAGTGTAGAGTCAGGAGTAACTCCTGAGCATCAATGAGTGTGGCCCAAAAACAAACGAAAAGAAAGAACTGGGGAGGAAAAAAAACAGAATGTGTGTGAGAGGGGCCGTAAACTACTGAGGCCGGAGTGGACAGTGACGAGAAGGCCATCTGGACTAACCCTGTGCATTAAGGAGGCAAGAGGGTGGAATTCTGAAGGAAGTGTGTGCCCGGCACAGCCAACAGCTCCTGTGAGGCCACGGCACAAACCCCCACTATCCATCTCTACTGCACTATACCAAAATTTTAGGGTTTTAGCTGAAATTTCTCCTCCACTGTTCCTTTATGTTCTCTCTGTCTCTGTCTCTCTCTGTCTCTCCATCTCTCCGTCTCTCTGTCTCTGTCTGTCTGTCTGTCTGTCTGTCTGTCTGTCTGTCTGTCTCTCTCTCTCTCTCTCTCTCTCTCTCTCTCTCTCTCTCTCTCTCTCTCTCTCTCTCTCTCTCTCTCTCTCCAAACATCCCCCTCCTACTTGAGTACCTGCTTCTAAAAAATGTGCCTTCCGGTCCCTAGTCCCTCTAGTGGCTGTGGAAGCTTCTCCATGGAAGCAGACCCGCACCTCCATCCTGTGTCCCCCACCACCCCCCCGCCACCCCTCCGCGTGGGCCTGCATGTCTGCCTGCCAATGAGCCTGTCTCCCGGATTCAGTCCTGTGCTGCTCTGAGCCTCTCAACAGTGCGCCTGGACTGCCTGATTCCCACCCCCTCCGCCCCAACCCACCCACCCCTGAACACCCAGAGGCCTGTCTTCCCAGGCAGAGTGGAAAATCCCTGGTGGAGGGCAGGGCCATGGAAATTTCTTCTTAATGTTCTGGCCCCAGCCTTGGACTCAGCCCAGGAAGCAGTCACACATTCGCCCAGGAACCTGCAAGGCCACTGCTGTTCCTCCCCACCCCAACCTCACCGCAGACTTGAACCTGGGACCCGTGACAGGCGGGAGGGGTGGGGGAGAGGAGGGGGGAGGGGCCGGGCAGCAGCAGCAGCCGAGCTCACAGCACAGACCTGCTGTGAAGTCACCGGGTTCCGTTTTTCAGTTCAAAGAGGCAGAACAAGGGGTGGTGGCAAGGCTATATTAGATATGGTTCCCCCTCTCCCAGTCTGAGTTTCTGACCCTGTCTGCCATCATTTCTTCATCTGTAAAATGGAGCAATAATACCACTTAATAATACTTGCTTACTTCATTAGGTTAGCAGGTAAATTTAATTAGAAGTAATTTAAAGGTGAGAGCTCGCTAGGGGCCAGGGAGATGGGTCAAGGGGCTAGAGGTAAACTTTGCATTCAGGAGCCCTGGACCCTGAATGCAAACAACACAAGATTCCACAGAAGGCTGAGAGGAGCCCCTCAATCCCAGCAATTCCAGGTGTGGGTCAAAAAACAAAGCAAGGTGCCAGAGCAATAGTACAGTGAATAGGGTATTTGCCTTCCACACAGCTGACCTGGGTTCGATCCCATATGGTCTCCCAAGCACCAGGAGTAATTCCTGAGTTCAGAGCCAAGAGTAAGCCCAGAAAATTGCCAAGTGTGACCCAAAAAAGAAAAAAAAACAAAACAGAAAAACCAAAGCAAGGGTTGGAATGATAGTACAGCAGGTAGGATATTTACCTTGTACATAGCCAACCTGGGTTCAGTCTCCAGGACCCCACATGGTTCCCAGAGGACAGCCAGGAATAATTCAGAGTTAGGAGCAATCCCTAAACACTGCTGGGTGTGACCCTAGCCCCCCAGCCCCCCCTCCCAAAAAAAGAAAACAGCGGGTCTGGAGCAATAGCACAGTGGGGAGGGAGTTTTCCTTGCACACGGCCGACCCAGGTTTGATCCCCCTGCATCCCATATGGTCCCCCGAGCACTGCCAGAAGTGATTCCTGAGTACAGAGGCAGGAGTAACTCCTGAGCATTGCTGGGTGTGATCCCTCCCCAAAAAAAAAAACCAGCAAGGGCAAGAGAGGCAGTACATTGGGTAAGACACTTGCCTGGCAAACAGCTGACCCAGATTCAATCCCTGGCATCCCATGGATCCTCTGAGCACTGCCAGGAGTGATTCCTGAGTGCAGAACCAGGAGTAAGCCCTAAGCACCACCAGGTATGGCCCCCAAATAAAAAAAAATCGTAATAATAAAGTTTAAAAGAAACAAAGCAGAAGATATAAAGCACTCAATATGGGGGCCGGAGCAATTGCTCAGCGGGTAGAGTATTTGCCTTGCACGCGGCCGGCCTGCGCTGGCCTGGATTCAATTCCAGCCATCCCATATGGTCCCCTGAGCACCGCCAGGAGTAATTCCTGAGTGCAGAGCCAGGAGTAACCCCTGAGCGATGCCGGGTGTGACCCAAAAAGCAAAAAAAAATAAAATAAAATAAAATAAATAAAATAAAATAAAATAAATAAAGCACTCAATAAAGATACACCCTCCAGGCCCTGAGCCTGGCTTCTTGTAGCCCCTGTTGGAACCTGCACTCCCCATTTCACCAGCACCACCTCCAGGGAACTTGAAAGAAGAAAAAACCATGGGGGGGTAGTCAGGCTCCATGGGACCTGTGCACGGATTGTCTGTAAATGAGTCCACAGCATGCACAGTCCATGTAGGAGGGGACTGGGGGGTCACACACTCTATGCTCAGGGGCTACTCCCAGCTCAGTGCTTGGAGGCTGTGATCAGGGCATCAAGTGTTGTCAGGGATCCAACCCAAGGCCTTGAATGCAACACAATGGCCGTAGCTCTCTGAGCCAGTCCCCCGTCCCTGGCTTGCTGATTTTTAACTGTGTGTCATTGGAGTTATAAGAATGAATATAAAGTCGCCGAACGCTGTTACCAAATCACAGGCTTATCATATATGGACTCAATGCAGGAGAGCAAAAGTCAGCTAAGCATGTTGAAGGTTCAGCATAAATTGGGGCTCATGGACACAGGAGCCCAATCAGTGTTTTTCCCTGGGGTTTCCAGGCTTCTCTAAGATGTGCCAGCTCGGGCCGGAGCGATAGCCCAGTGGGTAGGGCGTTTGCCTTGCACGCGGCCAGCTCATGCCGGCCAGGGTTCGATCCCCGGCATCCCATATGGTCCCCCGAGCACCGCCAGGAGTAATTCCTGAGTGCAGAGCCAGGAGAAACCCCTGAGCATCGCCGGGTGTGACCCAAAAGGGAAAAAAAAAGTGCCAGCTCAGTCAACCTACTACTCATCCCGAAATTAAACCTTGCCTGCGCCCCACACCCCCTTTCAGGTGTCTTCTAGGGAGCAGGAAGGCCTAGAAGGTTAGGGGAGTGTTAGGCCCGGTGAAGAGCTGAGATGCACATTTCTGGTTGGAGCTCACCTCCTCCTTGAGGAAGCTGTCTTCACCCCTCTCCCAGCTCCACCACACCACAGAATGTACTTCAAACCCATAGCCTGGTGTGGGGTGTATTTGGTCTCATTCTAGGTGTATTTGGACTCATTCTAGGACCAGAATGATGTCAAAGGGCTTGGACTTTTCCCCACTGTCCCTGGGAATGTTATAAAAGGTCACTTATAGATACAGCAAGGTGGTTCCTTGAAAAAATTCAAAATGGGGAGGGAACCGGGAATGTTGTTGGTGGGAGATGGGCACTGGTGGAGGGACGGGTGCTGAAACACTGTATGACCAAAACCCAAACATGAACTTTTTAATTGTATATCTTTTTATTTGTATATCTCACGGTGGTATAATAAAATACTTTAAAAAAATTCAAAATGGCCAGAGATTGTTCAGGGGTTATAGCATTGCCTCCTGCAGACCCCAGCTTGCTCCTGGGCATCATGTATGATCCCCCTGAGCACTTCCAGGAGTCACTCCTAAACACAGATCCAGGAATAGTCCCTGAGCACTGCCAGGTGTAACTCTCTCAAACACAAAACAAAAGGCAGAAGCAGGTGCTGGCCTTGCACACAGCCAACCCAGCTTCAATCCCAGCACCCTGTATGGCCCCGGGAGCCCCACCAGGAGTGATCTTGATCACAGACCCAAAAAGTAAGCCCTGAGCACTGCTGGGTGTGCCTCCCACCTCTGTCAAAGACAGAAGCAGCCCAGGTGTCCAATTTTTTGGTTGATTTTTTTGGGGGGACCACACCCAGCAGTGCTTAGGGGGCCACTCTTGGCTCTAAGTTATGGTACCACACCTGGCAGTGCTAAGGTTTCAACCAGGGTCTGGCCATAGCAGCAAGTTCCTTAACCTTTGTACTAGTTCTCTGCCTTCTCAGTGTCTGCTGAGGGATGAATGGATAAGCCAAATATGGAATGAATACGCACAATGGAATATTACTCAGGTTTATTTATTTTATTTTTTTATTACTTTTTTGCTCCTTTTTGGCCACACCCAAAGATGCTTAGGGGTTATTCCTGGCTCTGCACTCAGGAATTAATTACTCCTGGCAGTGCTCAGGGACCATATGGGATGCCAGGGATCGAACCCATGTCGGCAATATGCAAGGCAAATACCTTCCCCACTGTACTATCGCTCCGGTCCCACTTACTCAGGTTTAAAAAGCAAGGAGGGGGGCCGGAGCGATAGCCCAGCGGGTAGGGCGCTTGCCTTGCATGCGGCCGGCCCGTGCCGGCCGGGTTCGATTCCTGGCATCCCATATGGTCCTCCGAGCACCGCCAGGAGTAATTCCCTGAGTGCAGAGCCAGGAGTAACCCCTGAGCGCCGCCAGGTGTGACCCAAAAAGCAAAAAAATAAATAAATAAATAAATAAAAATAAATAAATAAATAAATAAAAAGCAAGGAGGGGCCGGAGCAATAGTCCAGCGGGTAGGGCGTTTGCCTTGCATGCAGCCGGCCTGTGCAGGCCCAGGTTCGATCCCCAGCATCCCATAAGGTCCCCTGAGCACCGCCAGAAGTAATCCCTGAGTGCAGAGCCAGGAGTAACCCCTGAGCATTGCTGGGTGTGACCCAAAAAAGCTAGATAGATAGATAGATAGATAGATAGATAGATAGATAGATAGATAGATAGATAGATAGATAGATAGATAGATAGATAGATAGATAGATAGATAGATAGATAGATAGATAGATAGATAGATAGATAGATAGATAGATAGATAGATAGATAGATAGATAGATAGATAGATAGATAAAAAGCAAGGAAAGTCTACCATTTGCTGCAATGTGGATGAGCCATGAAGATGCTGGGCTAAGTGAAATTAAGCCAGGAAAAATAAGACAAACACTATATGATTCCAGTCATAACCAGAGGTAGAGAAGGTAAATTCAGAGAGACATAAAGCAGTGGTTGGGGGCTGGAGCGATAGTCCAGAGGGTAGGGCATTTGCCTTGCACACGGCCGGCCTGTGCCAGCCAGGGTTCGATCCCCGGCATCCCATATGGTCCCCCCGAGCACCACCAGGAGTAATTCCTGAGTGCAGAGCCAGGAGAAACCCTGAGCATTGCCGGGTGTGACCCAAAAAAGCAAAAAAAAAAAAAAAAATTAAAAAGCAGTGTTTGCCAGGAGCCGGCAGTCCTTGGGGGTGGTGGGAAATTGTTACTGGACATAAAGTTTCAGTTTGCCAGATGAAAAAGATCTACAGATCGTCTGCACAGTAATGCTTAACTCTACAAATACTTAACTCTAGGGTCAGAGAGATAATACTGCCAGCAGGGCACTTGCCTTGAGCGCGACCAACCCAGGTTTGATCCCCCGATCCCCACATCCTATATGGTGCATAGAGCCCTGCCAGAAGTAGTTCCTGAGTGCAGTGCCAAGAGTAAGCCCTGAACACCAACTTTAATCTTTTTCTCCTTCCTTCCTTCCTTCCTTCCTCCTTCCTTCCTTCCTTCCTTCCTTCCTTTTTTTCCTTCCTTCCTTCCTTCTTTCCTTCCTTCCTTCCTTCCTTCCTTCCTTCCTTCTTCTTCCTTTCCTTCCTTCCTTCCTTCCTTCCTTCCTTCCTTCCTTCCTTCCTTCCTTCCTTCCTTCCTTCCTCCCTTCCTTCCTTCCTTCCTTCCTTCCCTCCTTCTTTCCTTTCTTCCTTCCTTCCTTCCTTCCTTCCTTCCTTCCTTCCTTCCTTCCTTCCTTCCTTCCTTCCTTCCTTCCTTCCTTCCTTCCTTCCTTTCTTCCTTCCTTCCTTCCTTCCTTCCCCCTTCCCCAGGATCAAATATGCAAGTGCTCTACCACTGAACTACATTGATTCCAAGTCCCAAATTTACTCATTTTAAGGTCCATTAATTTCACCTAAAATGCCTGTATGCCTGTAATCATTCTCTCTCTTTGGATACCTTTTCCTGGATGCTCAAGGCAAAGGGAATTGCACATTCCTTTTCTCCTCCGAAACCCACCATTTCCCCCTGCCCTTTTGTTGTTGCAATGAATGGGGTGGGGGTGGGTCTGCCCCAACTGCGCACACACCCTACTCTCATCCCCTGCAAAAAGAAAAACAAAACATAAAAATGCAAAGCTAAATGTTTCTGCCCTGCAGAAATGTTTCTTGCTGCTGGAATATCTAAGGCTGGTGAACAAACTTTGTGCTGAGACCAGGCAAGAGGGGAAGACAGAGGTGACTCCCAGAACTGGGGGAAACAGACAAAACTGCTAAACTCTCTATGCCGCCATGTTAATGAATGAAGTCCCTCTGTCCTTATGGGGAAGGCTCCAGCATTGCCTATGAGGATAAGGAAACACCGTCTTGCCTCAGGAGACGGTTTCTCCGCTGAGCTTTCTTTTTCTTCTTTTTGCGTTCTTTTGGGAATTACATTAGGCAGTACTCCAGGAAGACTCCTTGTGTAGTGCTCCGAGGACATTCCCGACAGTGTCTGGGGGAATGTCAATGACTGGAAATCAAACTTAGGGCTCTCTCATCAAAGAATGTGTTTGTAGCCTTTTGAGCTATATCTTCAGTCCTGAACTTTCTTGGAAACCCGAGTCTTTCTCTGGCTTCGTACGAGCAACTGAGAAAAGGATCGGAGAGCCAGAGAGATGGTAAAGAGGTTACAGAACTTTGCCTTTTGTTCTACAGACCCCAGTTCAAATCCCCGGCACTACATATGGTACCCCGAGCACCACCAGGAGTCACTCTGGAGCACAGAGCCAAGAAGAACTCTGAGTACTAAGTATGGGTTATTAAAAAAAAAACACTAAGTATGCTTGTTACCCCTGATTATTAGCAAACCATGGGCAATTGCCTCCAAATGCCACCAGTCTCCATTTTTTTAGTTTGTTTTTGTTTTTGGGGCCCTACCTGGCTGTTCTCGGGGTTTGCTCCTGACTCTGCTCAGGAATCATTCCTGGAAGGAATAGGAATATATGTGGTGCCAGGGGTCAAACTGGGGGGGGCTGCATGCCATGGCTCTGGCCCCCTGGAGTCTCTGTATCTAGTCACAGCTGTTTTCCGTGTACCCCTCTGCAAGGGAATCACAGCCTGAGCCTCAGCCTACCTCAGCTCCTCGGAAAGTACCCCTTCTCTTGTCCAAGTCTGGTGTTGACTTGAGGCCCAGCTGCAGACTGCAGGGCTGAGTGGGCACTCGGACAGGGAGGAACTAAGTCAGATGATCATTTAAGGACTAGAGCGTCTGTTTATGTTACAAACCCCTCCTTCCTTGCTTGGGGGCTCTGAGGCAGATCTGCTGAGAACGGGAGAGTGAGTCTTCAGAAACTAGTCTGGGCACCTTCTTCATTATCACCACTTTCAAATCTGATTGTAAAGCCTAGAGCTTGACTTCATTACTTTTAAAACAGCATTCTCAACTGGGGGCCATACAGCCCCCTCCGTATAAGCTCCCAGAATATTCAGAGGGGCCATGGTGAAAATGTGGGCCCTGGAAAGAGACTAGGGATTAACTAATAGACGGGGTGACAGGGGAGGGGTAAGGGAAGTAAGGTTAGAAGGAGCCAAGGTGGAGAAATGCTGAGAAACACTGTCCTAAACCCTCCCAAACTCCTGCCACCATGCAAGAAACTGAAGAAAATGCAGGTTCCCCGGCTCCTGCCCCAGGATCTCTGCTAGGGTCCAGGACAATGTGTCCACCTGGGTCCCTCGAGATCCAAGTCCACACTCAAGCCTGAGAACTACCTGTTTACAGTCAGGCAAACAAGGCCTGCCTGGGACCAGAAAGGAGAACCGGAGATAACAACTCCCCAGAGGCTGTGTGGGAGGGCACAACTTCCCAGGGAGGGGCAAGAGGGATGGGCCTTGGCCTTCGGCTGGCCCAGCCCCAACTTCACTGATAAGGAACCGGCACACAGAGCAGTCCAGGTCTCCCAGCACGTTGATGGAGCCAGGCCACAACTACCTCCTTTGTTTGCTCAAAGTGTGTGTATGTAAGAGTGTGTGTGTTGTCTAAGTGTGTGTGAGTGGGTGTGTGTATGACTGCATGCACATGAGTGTGAATGTATTTGTATGTGTGAGTGAATATGTATGAGAATGCGTGTGTGAATGCGTGTATGTGTAAGAATGTGTCAGTGTATGTGTATCTGTGTAAGAATGTGTATCTGTGTAAGAATGTGTAAGAATGTGTAAGAATGTGTATCTGTGTATGATGTATCTGTGTAAGAATGTGTATCTGTGTAAGAATGTGTAAGAATGTGTATCTGTGTAAGAATGTGTAAGAATGTGTAAGAATGTGTATCTGTGTAAGAATGTGTAAGAATGTGTATCTGTGTAAGAATGTGTATCTGTGTAAGAATGTGTAAGAATGTGTATCTGTGTAAGAGTGTGTAAGAATGTGTATCTGTGTAAGAATGTGTAAGAATGATGTAGTGTGTAAGAATGTGTATCTGTGTAAGAATGTGTAAGAATGTGTATCTGTGTAAGAGTGTGTAAGAGTGTGTGTAAGAATGTGTATCTGTGTAAGAATGTGTAAGAATGTGTATCTGTGTAAGAGTGTGTAAGAATGTGTATCTGTGTAAGAATGTGTATCTGTGTAAGAGTGTGTAAGAATGTGTATCTGTGTAAGAATGTGTAGGACTGTGTGACTGCTTCTGCCAGAGCCACACCTCTCCCCCAGTGACAGGTTATGCCTGAGCTAAGTTGTTTTTCTCTTAAGACTGCTCCCTAGTCCCTTTATATCCAGAGACAAAGCCGGTTTAGACTACAGGACAAACAGAATGGCGACTTCTCCCCAAGTCCCTCAAGGCCCTGTGACCCAGGGCAGCCAGGTGAGTGCTCCTCAGGGTGCTGCCTCTGCAAGAGGTCTGACTCACCCTTACCTTCTAGTGTTTTCCCCTGCTAGCCTCAGCCAGAAGTCAGGGGAGCCAGGTCTCTTGGCACGGACAGGGACAGTCCTCAGACCTGCCCACAGTGGACTGGAGTCGGCCGAGCCGCCCCTCACCAGAACCCATCCCTCCCAGTTATCTCCCCATATTGATGACTCAACCAAGTATGTTAACAAACATGTTTTTCTTTTTTATTAGAAAAGTAAAAAATATTGCATAGGTCTTAATACTTGAACATCAAGTGTATTCATGAACAGCGAGGATCTCCATGTAAACAGTTCTCTATGGAAGGACCCCAATGGCACTCCTCGGGGAGGGGTTCCAGCCCCAACCCCAGTCACCCCGGCCCCTTCCCAGCTCCTCTTCAGCGGGATGGGCCAAATGCAGCTCTTAGGTGTATATATAGATATATATAGATTTTTTTTTCTTCAAGTGTCCAAGATCCCCAGGGATGTCCGCGTCCGCCCCTTCCTACTCTTACATTCATGCGTCTGTAAGATAGCTGCCAACAGGTCAGTAGTGAAGCTTTGATCAAAAAAAACAAACCAACCAAAGGCTACAAAAATGAAGAACAAACACTTGCGGGTGCCTTCGGACCCCCTGTTATTCAGATCAGGGTCCTGTCCTCCCCCCTCCCGCCAGCGCTGGCCTCGGGTGCTCACGCGCCCCCCTGCAGGCCAGCAGCTGTCCCTGCGGGCCCTGTCACACCACAATCGCCTTAACTGTCAGTAACAATAAAAGTAATAAGGTACATGCTACATACACATCCAGCCGGAGCCGGCTTGGCCCCTCAGCCTTTGTTCCATGCTACAGTACTGGAGGGGTAACCCCCTTGCACACTGGCGGTGAGCGCCCTAAAAACACCTGCCCCCACCCCACCTTCCTCTGCTTCTGGGTGGCTTTGTCCCTTCCTTAGGGCACTTCCGGTCAGTGTACCCCCAAAGTTGGATTGGTCTCTGCCTGCCGTGAGGGCGCTGTGGCCCCCACCCCAGCCCTAAGTTCAACACTCCTCAATGAGCAGCTGCTCGGAGCTGTACAGCTTCTTCTTGATGACTCGGAAGCCGGTGCTTAGTGTCAGCGACTGGCTGAAGCCAGGCACGAAAGGCGAGTTGGCGGCGCTAAACAGCCCCTGGATCTTGGGCCAGAGGCGTGAGTCCAGGCGCAGCACGAGCGTCAGCTGGAAGGTGGGCACCAGGCTGGGGTCGAGGGCCAGCTGGCCCAGGCTGTGGCAGCTTTTGCCCTGCTCCACGCAGACGTCCAGCAGCGCCCCCCGCAGGCCGCACGGCTCGCTGTAGGCCAGGCGCAGGGAGCTCTTTGCCCACCTGGCTCACCAGCTGGCTGGGCATCAGCAGGCGCGCGGGGCGGCGCGAGCCCAGCCGCGCCTGGGCCAGGCTCTCCTGCAGCAGCTGCATCAAATTGGCACACAGGTGCTCGTCCTCGGGGTCGCTGAGCAACTCGAAGTCGGGCAGGGACACACCGTCTAGGTATGCAGAGTCTGGAAGGGAGAGCAGACGTGGGGGAGGGTTAAGGAAAAAGAAAAACCAGCCCCTAAAGGGGGGAGATGCTGTTTGGCTAAGGAACCCGCACTCCATCTCGGTCCGGACTCGTTTCCGCCACGCACTGGCACCCTCGATTCCAACCCCTCCCCTCCCCCGCCGACCCCCAACCCGGCTCCCCGCAATCTGAGTCCTGACGGGCTGGCAAGCCAAGGCTGCTTTGACTCGGACCACCCCAACCCTCGCCCCTCTCGCCGCGTCCGCTCCCGCGGCTCACCTTCCTCGGGCCCAAAGCCGCTGTTGCTGCTGTCCAGGGACTCGCAGTCCGAGCTCTCCAGGCTCGCGCAGCGGCCGAGTCCCTCTTCTCCGGGCCGCTGAGCCCCAGGCGGAGCGCGGCGGCTGATCCGGGCCGGGAGTCCCCGACAAGGGCGAAGACGAAGGGGCGGAGGACGAAGAGAAGCGATCCCAAAGGCTAGGCATGTTGAAGACGGACGCCAGGACGCCGGCCTAGGAGCTCCGAGGGCGGGGGAGTGCAGCAGACTCTGAAAGACAAGGGGAGCCCAGCAGGGATGTCAGTATTGGGACTGGAGCCGGCTGCGAGCGCCAGGAGCCTCCTCCGATGGAGGCCTCCGGGAGCCCGGATAAGCACACGCACACACACACCGGACACTCACCAGTTACAGTGCGGTCAGCAGCAAGTGCTGGGACAAGCCTTGGACAAGCCTTGGACGCCGGCTTGAATTGGGTGAGCGAAGCGGTGCCAGTCACCGAGCGCTGCCCAGACCTGTCCCCGCTCCCACCCTCACCTCCCCTCTAGGCCAGCCGCGGTCCCTAGCACCAGCCACCAAAGGCCTATAAGGACTGGCGCTGCGAGGCCACGCCCCATCGACTGATCTGCCCAATCAGAGCCCGGGAGTGTGGCCCGTCTCGACCAATGAGCTGCGGGCGCACGTTCGCAACGTTCTCTCCTGCCCGGTGACAGCGCTCTGGCCCCGCCCCCCGCGGAGCCCCGGAACGCTCCGGGCCGAACCCCAGTCGCGGCCACTCCCCCCTTTCTGGAAGGGATTCGCGGCGGCGGCTGCTGCCAAGGTCCCCGAGGGCGCTCACGGCAGGGGAGGATCAAGGAAAGACTTGTTTATTATAGGGTCGTGCAGCTGGGGGAGGGGGTGGCCCGCGGCCGCTCGAGAAGTGAGGCAGGGGGACTGGAGGGGGCGGCGGGGCAGGGGGAAAAGGTCGCCCTCTGCCCTGGGGGAGCCTGCGGGCATCGCTGCCCTGACGGGTGAATGAATGCGGGGGGGTGGGGGTAAACGACTGGAGGGGGAGCGGACGTTAACTCGGCTGGCCCTCGCGCACACAACCTCACGCTTTCCTACCCAGGGAACGGTCTAGGTATGGGGGTGGGGTTCATAGATTCAACCCCTAGGCACGCTGGTCCCCCTTCCCAGTGCTCCCACCACCTGTCAGTTCAGTTACTCTGCAGCCCCAGGGATGGGTTCATTGGGGGCAAGAGTTCGCCCTCCCTAGTTCGCCTCTAAACTGTATCCTCTCCCAGCCTAACACCCTCCACAGCTCTCCGCAGAGGGTTCATGTAGTGTGGTTAGGGAGGTTTGAGGAGTGTGCCTGTGGCGGGGGAGGGGAGGGTCCAGCACTAATAGTCACTTAGGACCCACCCGCGGGCCCTCGGCTTGCTCCGTGCGGCCCCGCTGCAGCCCAGAGGCACGGGCGTCCGCCGGGTCCTAGCGCTCGTCCGTCAGGCGCTTTGTGTAAAAGACTCCGAGAGTTGCATCAGGACCGAGACCTGGATCTCCGGAAAAAGCTCTGGTCACCGAGTTTCATCATTCAGGCGGGGGCTTGGCCAATCAGACCTCCCGACACACGGCGTTAAGTGAGGGCAGGGACCGGACCTTAATTTCTTTCAAGGTTTATCTACCTGGGATGACACTAGAACCCTGATGGAAGAAAAAACCAAACTTACATCAGCCGCTGTTGGCCTGGGGCGGGCAGCCCGAGCCTAAACAGATGGAACTGGCAGGCCCGGCTCAAGGCAGGCTTGATGGCACTTGAAGAAACCAATGGAGACCATTCC
This sequence comes from Cryptotis parvus, assembly GCA_021461705.1. Lineage (NCBI taxonomy): Eukaryota > Metazoa > Chordata > Mammalia > Eulipotyphla > Soricidae > Cryptotis > Cryptotis parvus. The sequence goes on along the minus strand of JAJIBD010016687.1, from coordinate 12,237 downwards.
ACCAATTAAAAAGAAAGAGGCCAGGGACTGGGCGCTTGCCTTGCAGGGGCGACCCAGGTTCCATCCTGGTACTGCCTGGAGAAATTTCTGGACACAGATGCCCCAAGCATCTCAGCACTGCTGGGTGTGGCCCAAAAACCAATTAGTAATAATAAGAAAGAGGCTGATTCATGCCTTGTCTGAGCTAAAAGAGACTTAGACCCTGAAAGAACTGGAAGTCAAGTCCTGTTCCCAACCTCCATTTTACAGGAGGGAACCACCGCAAAGGGATGGACAGAAAACTCAGTTAGAGGGGGTTGAAGAGAGTAGAGCAGGCAGGGCACTTGCCTTGCACCCTGCCAACCGGGCACCATCCTGGGCACCGCAGTCCCTCCAGTCCACCAGAAATGACCCCTGAGCACAGTTGGGTGTGGCCCCCAAACCAAACAAAAATAGAGGAGGTTACTTACTCATTACTCAGCGGTACCCTAAGAGTACTGCAGTGTTTCCGAGCTTGAGCACCCAACTTTTCTGTCCTCCAAGCTCTGGAAACTTCTGAAAATGCCAGGTCTGAGCTACAAGGCAAAGTGCTCAGAGGCTCTGATTGACAGACCCTAGAAATCACACTTTAGTGGGGTGAAAAGAAAAGACCTCTGTGGGCAAGGAGAGAAGGGCAGGGGTCAGTACCTCAGTGGGCCACGCCCTCCTCCAGGACGTGAAGCCAGTGGACTCCTGAGCCCACAGACATACAAAAGGCTTTTCTCTCTCTCTCTCTCTCTCTCTCTCTCTCTCTCTCTCTCTCTCTCTCTCTCTCTCTCTCTCTCTCCCCATAGAAAAATAGTAAAGTCTTTCAGGAAAAAAAATAGAACACTAAATCCCCCAAAAAAAAAAAAGTTTTAGGGGCCGGAGCAGTAATGCAGCAGGTAGGGAGCTTTCCTTGATAGCCGATTTGATCTCCTCTACCCCATATGGTTCCCAGCTCCCCCCATCCCCAGATCCCTGAGTAGAGTCAGGAGTAGTTCTGATCACTGCTGGGTGTGGCCCATAAACCAAACAAAAAAGTTTTCAAATATTTGGTATGTTAAAAATGAAAGAGGTATATTCGCAAGGAAGAGAACGCAGAGTCAGCTTAGAAAGGTCATGTTACTAGAAATCATTCAACCATTCCCCCATGATTGCTAAACTCTTCTTGACCCCTTGTCTCATTCTGTTAAATACATTCTATCAAGCACCATGGGCTCCCTTAATGGACACTGAGTAATTCTGTTTCTGGCCCCCAAATCCACCAAAATTGTCTAGCGGTTATGGTGACAGGCATCACACTGGCTGTGGTGCTCCCTGGGGTCACAGGTCTGGTGGCAGTCCCACTGGGGTTGTCGTTTGCCTCAGGATGCTCACCGGTAGTAGCACTCTGGCAGTGGAGTTCTCAGGGGGATGCCATACAGCACACAGGTGTCCCAGGTGCACTCTCCATTGTATTACTAGGTGGTCCCAGAAAGCAGAACCTCGAGGACTAAGTTGGGGCACGTGGGGACAGCCCCAGAATTTGAAGTCTCAAGCTTGCAAGGTAAGCACTTTTTCCACTGAGTCATCCTGGGCCACCGCCTCCCATTTTTCCTTCCAAACGTAATTGGAAAAGGACTGGGAGTCTGTGGCCCAGAGGAAACTCCCAAAGCAGGAGCAAACCAGCTCCAGGGAAAACACTTTCAAGGAGGCCTGGGAGCCCTTTGAAACCAGGGCCAGGGACTTGAGATCAGGCCAGCCTGCATTTGCTGTGTGCTCCCCCTGCGGTGCTCAGTCAGCCTCGGGGAGGTGCAGGTCAGGCTTGCCTGGACATGTCCCTGCCAGCAGCCGGGCGCTAGACTCCTTTCTGCAGGAAGTTTCCCTCAGCTCTTGTCCCCCAGGTGCCCCTCCTCAGGCCATCCTGACACCTGGGCCTGTCGCTCTGAATGATTGTTTCCACTCTAGTTTTCCAACTGGACTGGAAGCTGCTGGGGGTTCCAGTCCTCTTCTGGCAGCCGGCTCACGAGAATGAATGACTGAATGAATGACTGGATGGATGGATGGATGGACGGACGGACGGACGGACGGACAGACGGATGCATGCATGCATGCAGAAAGGGTGGCTACAGACGGTAAGGAGCTGACTTTTCTCACTATTGTAGACTAGAGCTGAGGTGCTTATTTTGTTTCTGTGTTTTATTTACCATACCCGGCAGAACACAGACTTACTCTTGGCTCTGCCCTCCTGGTGTGCTTTGAATGCACAGGTCAGCTGTTCATTCAAGGCAAACGCCCTTCCTCCCCACTGTACTATTTCTCCAGCCCATGGTGGTTTTGTTCTCTTAATTGTTCTTTTGTATATGAATAATACCCATGGTGCTTGAGTTATGGGGGGGAGGGAGTGCCCCCAGGACACCCCCTGACAGCACTGGAGAGGCCACGTTTTCAGGACCTTACAGTCAAGTGTTACCTCCCTGGCCCCAGAATATCTAAACACTCAGGATTTGGGATTGGAGGTACTTCAGCACCCCTCAGTGGTACCTCCTAAGTCATTCTCATTCCTGACTAGAACCTCGGACATACCTGGATGTCCAAACCCCTCAGCACAGGTCTGGAGTGGGGCATCTTAGACCCTCATTCTTCCAGCTGGAATATAGTTACGACCCTAGAAAGTAGATGATTGACTTGGGAGGAATCTTCAAGCACTTAAGTATCTTCAGGCCGTCAAAAGATAGTACAGTTGGGCGGAGCGCCGGGTTGCTCCGCGCGCGGGCGGGGAAAAGAAGTACAGTAAGTAGGGCAATTACCTTATATGCGGCCAACAAAGGTTCAATCCCTGACATCCCATAGGTCCCTGAGTACTGCCAGGAGTAATTCCTGAGTGCAGAGCCAGGAGTAACCCCCTGAGCATACTGGGTGTGACCTAAAAAGCAAAACAAAAAAAAAAGTTTGATGATTGTCAGCCATAGTCTAGGAGTTAAGGTGCTTGCCCAGCATCCTCTCCTCTCCTCCCCTCCCCCTCCCCCTCCCTCCTTCCCTCTCCTCTCCCTCTCCTCTCCTCTCCTCTCCTCTCCTCTCCTCTCCTCTCCTCTCCTCCTCCTCTCCTCCCCTCTCCTCTTCTCACCTCTCCTCCCCTCCCCTCCTCTCCTCCTCCCCTCCCTCCCCTCCTCTCCTCTCCTCTCCCTCACCTCTCCTCTCCTCTCCTCTCCTCTCCTCTCCTGATCCCCTCCTCCTCTCCTCTCCTCTCCTCTCCTCTCCTCTCCTCTCCTCTCCTTTCCTCTCCTCTCCTGACCTCTCCTCCTCCCTCCCTCCTCTTCTCACTCTCCTCCCCTCCCTCCCCTCCTCTCCTCTCTCTCCTCTCATCCCCTCCCCTCCTCTCCTCTTCTCTCCTCTCCTCTCCTCTCCTCTCCTCTCCCTTCCCCTCCCCTCCCCCTCCCTCTCCTCCTCCTCCTCCTCTCCTCTCCTTTCCTCTCCTCTCCTCTCCCCTCCCCTCCCCTTCCCTTCCCTCCCCTCCCCTCCTCTTCTCTCCTCACCTCTCCTCCCCTCCCTCTCTTCCTCTCCTCTTCTCATCTCTCCTCCTCTCCCTTCCCCTCTTCTCTCCTCCCTCCCCTTCCCTCCCCTCCCCTCCCTCCCCTCCCTCTCCTCTCCTCACCTCTCCTCCCCTCCCCCTCTCCTCCCCTCCCCTCCCCTTCCCTTTTCCTCCCCTCCCCTCCCCTCCATTCCCCTCCCTCCCCATCCTTACCTCCTTTTACCTCCCTCCTCTCCTCTCCTCTTCTCTTCCCTCCTCTTCTATCCTCTCCTTTTCTCTCCCTCTCCCCAATCCCCACATGATCCCCCAAACACTGTTAAGTGTGACCCTGAACACAGAGCTATGAGCAACCAGGAGAGCCACTGGGTTCTGGCCAATACTGAATGTGGCCAAATAGCAGAAGGAAGAATATAAGAGAGGAAGGGAGGGAGAAAGGGAGGGGGGGAGGGAGGAGGGAAGGGAGGGGAAGGAAGGAGGAGGGAAGGGGAGGAGGAGAGGAGGGAGGGGAGGGAGGGAGGAGAGGAGGGAGAAGGAAGGAGGAAGGAAGGAAGGAAGGAAGAAGGAAGGAAGGAAGGAAGGAAGGAAGGAAGGAAGGAAGGAAGGAAGGGAAGGAAGGAAGGAAGGAAGGAAGGAAGGAAGGAAGGAAAGGAAGGAAGGAAGGAAAGGAAGAGAAAGGAAGGGAAAGGAAGGGGAAAGGAAGGGAAGGAAGGGAAAACTGACCATTTATTTTATCTTTTTTATTTTATTTGTCTGGGATTTGGGACAACACCCAAATGTCAGGGGCTATTCCTGCTCTGTGCACAGGCATCACTCTTGGTAGTGATTTGAACTGATGCATGGCAAACACTTTAAGCCCTATACTATCTCTGTGCCCCCCCCACCCATTTTTAAATATTTAAAATAGGAGCCGTCCCCAGAGGTGCTCAGGGAGTCTGTGTGATACCAAAGATCAAACTCAGGCTTTATAGGCTAGGCATGTGCTTACCACTTGAGCTGTAAACGTAGCCATTTTTTGTTTTGTTTGGCCCATACTTGGCAGTGTTCAGGGGCCACTCCCAGCAGTTCTCAGGGGGTGATGGGAATCAGGCCTTGGTCTCCAGCATATAAAGCATAAACTCAGCCTCATGAGTTGTCTCCCTGACTTGAACTCACTGTTTTTAAGTGAAAGGGGTTGGGCGGGCATAGCTCAGCGGGTAGGGCGTTTGCCTTGCATGGCCGGCCTATGCCGGCCTGGGTTCAATCCCGGCATCCCATATGGTCCCCCGAGCACCGCCAGGAGTGATTCCTGAGCACAGAGCCAGGAGTAACCCCTGAGCATCGCCGGTGTGACCCAAAAAGCAAAAAATAAATAAATAAATAAATAAAGTGAAAGGGGTTGGGGGCTGGAGAGACAGTACAGCAGACACGGTGCTTGCCTTACCAGTGCTGCTGCGCCCAGGTTTGGTCCTCAGCATTCATATGGTCTCCAAGCACCACCAAGAGTGATCCCTGAATGTAGAGCCAGAAGTAATCCCTGAGCATTACTGGGTGTGGCCCCAAAAATGGGGGAGGAGGGGGGGGGAGCAATAGTCCAGTGAGTAGGGCGTTTGCCTTGCACGCAGTTGACCCAGGTTCGATCCCCGGCATCCCATATGGTTCCCTGAGCACCGCCAGGAGTAATTCCTGAGTGCAGAGCCAGGAGTAACCCCTGAGCATTGCTGGGTGTGACCCAAAAAGCAAAAAAAAGGGGGAGGGGAGGCTGAGGTGGAGTGATAGTATACTGGGCAGGGTGCTTGCCTTGCCTATGGTCAACATGAGTTCAATCCCTAGCACCCCATATAGTCCCCAAGGTTTATAGAGTCTGGAGTAAGCCCTGAGAACTGCAGGTTGTGGCCCCAAAACCAAAAAACAACAAAAAATTGGGTGGGGCAGAAGCAGTAGTACAGCAAGTAAGATATTAACCTTGCACAAGACTGGCCCTGGGTTCGATCCCTGGCATCCCACATGGTGCCCAAGCACCGATTGGCATTATTCCTAAGGAATAAACCTGAGCATCACTGGGGTGTGGCTCAAAAATCAAACAAAAAAATTGGGAGGCCATACCCAGTAATATTCAAAGGTTACTCCCTGTTCCATGCTAAGGGGTCACTGCCAGTGGTGCCTAGGGACCATATTGTGCTCCTGCATGCAAAGCGTGTGCTCTAACCTGTTTGGCTACTTCTCTGCACCCCTGCCTTCACTCTTTAGGAGGCCAGGAGAGGTAACCTGATCAGTGAACACAGGCTTTGCATGCAGGAGGCTTGGGTTCAGTCACCACCAGCACAGGATGGTTCCCCAAGCACTGCCAGGGGGCAACCCCTAAGCACTGCCAGGTGTGGCTCAAAACAAACAAAAAATCTTTATCAGGTAAGGGATGTGATTTAAGTAGTAGAGGAAATTCCTTAGGTTTACAAGGCCCTGGGTTCAATCCCGAGGCCCTCTAGGACTGCCTCAGGTGTACCCTAACAATAAACACATATAAAAATAGAGCCTAGCAAGATAGCACAGGGGGTTAGGACTCTTGCGTTGCATGAGCTGACTTAGATGGAATCCCCCAGAACCCCATATGATCCCTGAGTACTGCCAGGACTCATCCCTGAGTACAGAGGGAGTAGCAAGTCCTGGGTACCACTGGGTGTGACCCAACCCCCATTTCCCCAATATATATAAAATAAAACAAAGCACCTTTACCATAGCAAAGGAAACCCATGCCCAACAAGCTGATGTTCTCCTTAAAATTCTTTCAAAGGGGTTAGATTGATAATACATGTCTTGCATGTGGCTAACACTGGTTTGGTCCCCAGCATCCTGTTTGGTCTGCAGAGTACCACCAAGAGTGATCCCTGAGCACAGAGCCAGGAGTAAGGTGTGACCCCCCAAAACAAAACAAAACAAAACAAATTCTTTGGAAGTTAGTATTTCCCTTGATGGAAATAAGGTGTCTTTGCACAACTCCAGGGGTGCCCTTTCCATTTAGACTTTGAATTTGAATGCATCTTGGGGGGGCTGCGCAGTACTACCAGGGAGTGTCCATCACCTAGATATAGCATGCAGGGTAGACTCAATATCCAGGTAACCCTCTGGGGATTTTGCTAGCAGAAGTGGGCTCATGTCACATTCTGGGTGATTCAGGCCTCTGGAGTTATTGACCAGACTCCATATCCCAGTGTCTGTGGCCAGTTGCGCTGACCATGAAGATGTGGCTGCCTTTACCAGATCGCACAGCCTGTTCCCAGGGGACCCGCCTCAGCCTGTAATTTCTCATCACTCAGCACTCTCTGGCGCTGGCCTTAGTCCCCTCCCAGCTGGGGCGGGTTTGTCCTATGCACCAGTTCCCAGGGCCTCTATCTGGCGAGTCGCCCCGTCGGGTTTGGGGAGTTAAACCAGATCCTGGGGTGGGGGTATGATTTGAGAACCTCTCATTCAGAGTGGGAAGCCCTGGAGGTCGTCCAGTGGGCCTGCAGGAACCAGGGGCTCTGGGTGGTGGGAACAGGGTGAAGAGTGGTGGAAGTTGGAACAATGCAGGCAGCAAAAGTGCTCCCAGAACTTCTGTGGCTTTAAATAAAGAAAAATTAACTTGAAAAATAACAAACAAGATCAAAATAGCCAGATTCTAAATGCACCTGGTTCCTGGGATCTTTGGGGAAAAGGCTGCTGAGGGCCCCGACATCTCCTAGAACTGTACTGTGCTTACTGCAGCAAGCGTTCAGCACTCAGAGGGATGTCTTGCTGCCAATGAAACTACTCTCTGAAGTGGAATCCCACCAATGCATTATGCCGTGCAGCCTTTTCAAGATGCCTCAATTTCTTCTCTCCTTTCTCTTTACACTGCTCAGAATGAGTATGGCACCATTCTGCAGAGGAGCAAACTGAGGCCTGCAGAGTCCAGTAATGAACCAATGATTGCCAAGCCCCATTGCTACTGCAGCCATCAGAGGAGCTTGTGAATCAGAGTGCCATCACCCCAGCCCTGGTTGTGACTTGGTAGATCTGGGTAGGAACCTTTCCTTCCTTCCTTCCTTCCTTCCTTCCTTCCTTCCTTCCTTCCTTCCTTCCTTCCTTCCTTCCTTCCTTCCTTCCTTCCTTCCTTCCTTCCTTCCTTCCTCCCTCCCTCCCTCCCTCCCTCCCTCCCTCCCTCCCTCCCTCCCCTCCCTCCCTCCCCTCCCTCCCTTCCTCCCCTCCCTCCCCTCCCTCCCTCCCTCCCTCCCCTCCCTCCCTTCCCTTCCTTCTTTCCTTCCTCCCTTCCTTCCTTCCTTCTTTCTTTGTCACACCCGGCAATGCTCAGGGGTTACTCCTGGCTCTGCACTCAGGAATTACTCCTGGCGGTGCTCAGGAGACCATATGGGATGCCGGGATCGAACCCGGCCAGCATGGGCCGGCCATATGCAAGGCAAACGCCCTACCCGCTGGGCTATCGCCCCGGCCCCTTTCTGTCTGTCTGTCTGCCTGTCTGTCTGTCTGTCTGTCTGTCTGTCTCTCTTTCTTTCCTTCCTCCTCCCTCCCTCCCTCCCTTCCTTCTTTCCTTCCTTTCTTCCTTCTTTCCTTCCTTCTGTCAAGCTCACAGATATTCCTCATTCTCTACTTGGGAACCAAATGCAGTGCCAGGGATCAAACCAGGTAGACCGAGTGCAGGCAAGCACTGAACCCCTGTGCTATCATTTGCACGCTGGTGAGGCCTTTTTTGTTTGTTTTGTTCTGTTATTGCTCAGGGCTTACTCCTGGCTCTGCACTCAGGAATCACTCCTGGCAGACTTGGGGATTGTGTGGGGTGCCAGAGATCTAACCTGGACTGGCTGCATGCAGAACAAGTGTTCAACGCGTTGTTACCATCACTCTGGTCTTGGGACCGAGTGAGCCTTGAATGCTGTCAACCCAGGTTTGATCTCCAGCATCCCATTTGGTCCCCAAAGCACCGCCAGGAGTGATTCCTGAGTACAGAGCCAGAAGTAACCCCTGAGCATTGCCAGGTTTGACTAAAAAAGAAAAAAAACAAAAACAACTCAGGTCTTAATGGGGCTCTTTATACAAAAGACCTCCATAGAATTATGATGGCTCATCCATATAATGCTATGTCTGCTGACCCCACAGGAAAAAATTTAGGTCCGGGAAGAATGTCAGGTTTCCTCCAGTATCTCAAAGGGCCTCTTGTGGGGTAGGTTGCAGGGGGTGGGGATATAGCTGTGGACACTGGCCCATGTGTGATCAGAGATGGTTATTTCTGCTGGGCTCCCAGGTTTCTTGTGGAATCAGGGCAAGGGTAATGGAAACCCCATAAGATGCCGGCTTGAAAAAAAACCACCTACCACAAAGGATGGGGGTTTTGAGAGCTAGGAGGGTAGGGGGCAAGAGATAGTACAGGGAATAGAGCACTTGGCTGTATGCAGCCTACCAAGCTTTGATCCTCAGCATCCTATTTTGGTCCTCTGAGCCCCACCAGAAGGGATCCCTGATCCCTGAGTAAGTCCTGAGCACCACTGGGTGTGGTCCCCAAACCAAAACCAAGTGCTAAGAGGGCAGACTTAGGAAGCCCACACCTCTGCTGCCCACAGCAGTGAAAGGCACAGCCCTTCCCGTGTGGTTGGCGTGGTCCAGGGAGTGGTTCTAGGGGGCAGCCAGACTAGGGAACGTTATCCTCACGCTGTTTCTCTCTGACTCAGCCCACTGCTTCTCAGGAAGGAGTCCCATCTTTTCCAGGGCCCGTCCACCCCAGTATGCCCCCAGCTCTTGCTCCCATCCTGGCTTCAGATGCGGGAACAGGGAAGAGATGACACCCTCTCCACTTAGTTGCTGACACCTTGGCAAAATGGTTCTTGAATTCCCAAGGTGAACCCAGATCCTGAGAAAGGGTCAGGGCTCAGCTAGTCAGAGTTCAGGCTATTTGGTCACAAAGGATGAAATAAGATTAAGGGCTGTGGCCAGAAACAGTTCCTCTGGAAACAATAGATGCCTTTAGATTATTATAAAGAATGCAATTTGTATGCTGAGCGATAGTAAAGCAGAAAGGGTGCTTGCTTCACACACAGCTGAGCTGGTTTTGATCTCTAGCACCACCTATAATCTCCAAACCCTCTAGGAGTGATTCCTGGGCGCAGAGCCAGTAGTAAGCCCTAAGCACCACTGAGTCTGGCCTCAAACCCACCCAAAAAAAAAAAAAAAAAAGACAATTGTCACTATCAGAGATTTTATAGCAGGTAAGGCACTTGTCTTGCACGTGACCCACTTGACTTCATATGATACCTATATATGGTCCCCTGAGCATCCCCAGGAGAGATTCCTGAGTACAGAACCAGGAGAAGTAAGTCCAACCTCTCTCCTTCTCATCAAAAACATGCATTTTGCAGATGGTTTTATTTATTTATTTGTTTGTTTATTTAATTCCCCCTCAGTCCTTATTTATTTATTTATCTAAATTTTATTATACCACTGTAAGATATACAATTACAAAGCTATTCATGTCATACAGTGCTCCAGCACCCATCCCCCACCAGTGCACATTGCTCACCACCAATGTCCTGAGATTTCCTGCCCCTCCCCCAAGCAGACTATTTTATATAGAAGCAAATTGTTAAATTACTTACTGGTTAAGTGACTTAACTTGGGCAATTGTCCCCGCTTCTCCGAGAGAAACCCCTGATAGACCACATCAACCCTGTGACTTCTTGCATTGCCAAAGATTTTAAGTCCCATATTTTTGAAAGCCCAGACCTTAAGCCCTGAGAACTCACAGCATTACGCTCTCAAGGCATATGCTCTGGGAGTTTGATCCCTGGCAACAACCTACACGCCAAGCTTTTGGGATACCCTGTTTGATCTCCAGATCTCCAGAGAACCCCCACTGATGTGTGTAAGCACCTCAGCCCAGTGTGTGTGACCCCTGTCAAGGCAACAACACAATGGGAAGGAAAAGGGGAGGAGGGATGAAGCAAGGAAGCAAACTGGCTCTGCAGGGGAGTGGAGGAGGAGGCATCCAGGAAGGTGAAAAACAGACATTCAGACTCCAGCCCTTTCACTCCCTTTGCCTTTGTGTGTTCATTCTTGGTTCACACCTGCTGGTCCTCAGAGCTTACTCCTAATTCTGCACTCTGGGATCACCCCTGGTGGGCTCAGAAGACCAGGTCAGATAACGGGATTGAATCTGTTTTGGCCACTGTACTATCGCTCAGGTCCATACCTTTGCCTTGAAGATCTTTATTTTTTTTACTTTTTTTGCTTTTTTGGGGTCACACCCAGCAATGCTCAGGGGTTACGCCTGGCTCTGCACTCAGGAATTACTCCTGGTGATGCTCAGAGGATCATATGGCATGCCGGGATTGAACCCGGGTCAGCCACATGCAGGCAAACGCCCTATCCACTGTGCTATCACAGCGGCCCCCATGCCCATTTATTTTATTTTATTTTTATTACTTATTTATTTTTCTCTTTTTGGGTCACACCCGCAACGCTTAGGGGTTACTCCTGGCTCTTTGCTCAGGAATTACTCCGTGGCGGTGCTCAGGATGCCGGGATCGAACCCAGGTCAGCAGCGTGCAAGGCAAACGCCCCTACCTGCTGGGCTATCACTCTGGCCCAACTGTCTTATTTTAAAGCAGGAGTCAGGCTCAGAGTGAGCTTGGTTCATCAAGCTGGGGGTAGGCGCTGACTCTGGTTGACAGGGCAGATTTAGGCCCAGGGCCTGCCTGGACAGAATATGCTCACTTGGATTTGATTTTTGCAGAGAAAAACCAGGAGAACGTCTAGGTCTGTCAAGGAACTAGAGCAAGTAGGACGAGCAGAGAGGAACTGATCTGACCACCTCACTGTAAGGAGTTCATCATTGGGATGCATCTTAGAGTCTCTGAGTGTGGGTCAGGGAGAGGCTCGGGATGCTAGTGGATGTTCTTTGCATGCAGTAGCCCTGGGTTCAATCCCTGGCTCCACTTGGCTCCTGAACACAGAACCAGTAGTCTCCAGGCACCACCCAATGTGTTCCAAACAAACAAAAACGGCTCCACTGTGAAGGGCCAGAAGGCCCTGGGAGAGCAGCCTTTCTAGGTCTGCCCTGCTCCCCATTTTATAGACAAGGAACTGGGTGGGAGGGTGGCATCTGAGAGATACCATGACTCCATTTTCCTGGCAGTTAGACCTCAAAACTTAGGAACTTTTTTCTTCCAGGCCTGTACCCACTTCCTTGCCTTCTGCCAAGCCTCCTAACCTCTCTCAAATGTGCTTTTTAAACAATATCCAGCAGCTTAGCAGCCCAAGGCTTGGGAAACTAAAGTTTGTGTAAAAGGCAGCCACCCCCGGTGCCAGCACTGCAGGCTCTTTCTTGAATTTGATGCCCTGCAGAAGGCTGCTGCCTGCCCTGCTGGGTTACTTTTGCCCGCCCACTCCTCACAGAGGTGGTTGATTTTTCTTACTTTGCTTTTTGAAAACTCTTCTGGGGACTGGAAAGATCATATCACTGTATCACTGTCTTCCCGTTTATCATCGATTTGCTCGGGCAGGCACCAGTAACATCTCCATATGACCTGTCTCATGCTAGTAGAGCTCAAGGGCATCTGCTCGCTCCTGGAACATAAAGAGGCTCAAACCATTCCATCAGGTCATGGGAATGAGGTCTATAATTGTTACTGGTATTTGGCATATCAAATACAACACGGGGTAGCTTGCCAGGCTCTGCCATGCGGGTAGCATACTCTTGTAGTCACATCTAAATCCAGCATTTATTG
>JAJIBD010016686.1:0-18118 GCA_021461705.1 Cryptotis parvus | reverse complement strand
AAAAATAAACAAGATCAATAAAGCATTAGCAAGACTCACAAAGAGAGCGAGATTGAGAGAGAGAACCCTAATAAACCAAATCAGAAATGAAAAGAAGGACATCACAACAGAAACTACAGATTTAAAAGATCATCATAGATTACTTTTGAGAGTCTGTATGCCAACAATAGAACCTAGAGGGAAGTGGATAAATTCCGGATTCCTGTATTGTTCCAAGGTTGAACCAAGAAGATATGGAATACCTGAACAGGCCTATCACCATCGGGGACATTGAAATGGTAATCAGAAGTCTTCCCCAAAACAAAAACCCAGTTCCAGATGGATTCATTAGTGATTTCTTCCAAACCTTTAAAGAGAACCTACTGCCAGTCTTTTTGAGCTTTTCCAGGAAATTGAAGAAACAGAAACATTTCCAAAATGTTTCTATGAGACACATATCACCCTGATACCAAAAGCAGACAGAGACACCATGAAAATAAAAATTTTACTGGACCATATCCCTGATGAACATAGATGCAAAGACCCTCAACAGTACTAGCAAAATTGAATCCAGTGTTTCCTTAGAAAGATCATACACTATAACCAAGTAGGATTCATCCCGTGGATCCAAGTATGGTTTTAACATTTGCAAGTCAATTAGCATAATACATCATATCAATACAAGAAAAAATAAAAACCATATGATTATATCAATAGATGCAGAGAAAGCATTTGGCAAGTTCCAGCACCCGTTCATGATAAAAACTCTCAACAAAATGGGAGTTGAAGGAACTCTCCTCAGTATAATCAAAACCATCTACCACAGGCTCACAGCAAGGATTATTCTCAATGGTGAAAAATGAAAAGCCTTTCCCTGAGATTGGGAACAGATAAGGTTGCTGACTCTCGCCACTTCAATATAGTACTGGGAAGTACTTGCCATAAAAGTTAGGCAAGAAAAAGATTTTAAGGGCATCCAGATAGGGAAGGGAGAAGTCAAGCTATTGCTACTGCAGATAACTTGATACTATATTTAGAGAACCCTAAAGTCTCTACCAAAAAGCTCCTAGAAAAAATAGCTTTTTCTAGTTTAGTGGCAGGTTACAAAATTAGTACCCTAAAATCTATGACTTTCCTATATGCAAATAACGAAAGAGAAGAAAATGATATTAAAAAATCCTGTTCACAATTGTGCCTCAGAAGATCAGGTACCTCATAGTCAGCTTAACTAAGGATGTAAAGGTTCCATATAAAAGAAAACTACAAAAGAGGGCATTAGGAAGTGGAGACACAAGCCCTGCTCATGGATTGGGAGAATTAACATTGTCATAATGCTATACTCCCCAAAGCATTATACAGATTCGAGCAGTCCCCATAAGGATACCCTTGACATTTTTGAAAGAAATTGATCAAACACTCCTGAAATTCATATGAAACAATAACCTTCCATGAATTACTAAAGCAATTCTTGGAAAAAGAAGATGGAAGGTATCACCTTCCCTAACTTCAAACTGCTTCAAAGCTGTAGTAATTAAAAGAGTATGATATAGAATAAAGACAGACCTGTAGACCTATGGAGTAGAGTTGAATATCTTAACACACATTCGCAAATATATAATCACTTAATCTTTGATAAAGGAGCATAAAATATTGAGTGGAGCAAGGAAAGCCTCTTCAACAAGTGGTGCTGGGAAAACTGGGCAGCTACATACAAAAATAAAAAATGAACTTAGACCTCTATAATGCCATGCACAAAAGTCAGATCAAATTGGATTAAAGATCTCAGCATCATGCCTGAATCTATAAGGTGCATTGAAGAAAACCTAGGCAAAATCCACAATATTGAAGCTAAAAGCATCTTCAAAGATGAAACACCACTGACAAAGCAAGTGGAAGCAAAGACAAACATATGGGACTATATGAACTTAAAAGCTTCTGTATCTCAAAAGAAATGGTGACCAAGGTACAGAGACAGCCTACGGAATAGGAAAGAATATTTACCCAATAAGAGGTTAATATCCAAGATATACAAGGCACTGGTAGAACTTTACAAGAAAAAATCCTCCAATCCCATTAAAAAATGGGGAGAAGAAATGAACAAAAACTTCCTCAAAGAAGAAATACAAATGGCGAAAGGCGGGGCGGAGTGATGGCCCAGCGGGTAGGGCATTTGCCTTGCCACCGGCCGCTATGCCGGCCCGGTTCGATCCTCGGCATCCCATATGGTCCCCTGAGCACCACTAGGAGTAATTCCTGAGTGCAGAGCCAGGAGTAACCCCTGAGCATTGCCAGGTGTGACCCAAAAAAAGCAAACAAACAAACAAACAAATGGCCGAAAGGCATATGAAAAAATGCTGTTCGTTACTAATTATCAGGGAGATGCAAATCAAAACAACAGTGAGATATCATCTCATGCCACAGAGACTGGCACACATCCAAAACAACAAGAACAATTGCTGGCATGGATGTAGGGAGACAGGGACTCTCATTCATTGTTGGTGGAATGCTGACTGGCCCAGCCTTTTTTGGAAAACAATATGGACATTCCTCCAAAATTTAGTAATTGAGCTCCCATCTGACTCAGCAGTACCACTCCTGGGAATATAACCTGGGGCCCCCCAAACACACAGCATAACACAGGCAGGTATAAGCCAATACTGAGCTCAGATGGATGATTGGAAAGTGTTTTTGGGCAGTAGTAACCAAATGTGGTATTCCAAGCTATTATGTAAGTTTCTTTCTCAGGGCTAACTGGGAAGTGAAAAGCAAGGCTGAGGAACATTGCCAAGCTGATGCCCACAGCATTCATTACTGCAGAGTAGCTCTACGGTCTCACTTGATGTATGCTAAACTGAACCTTAAACTGAAGTTCCAGCAGAACCTTTTACAGTATGCAGGGTCCGTGTCTCAGTCTACTGTCTACAGAGTATCCTGAGGGTGGTAGCCTGCCAAGTTCTGTCTGTAACTGCCACACTCTTGTGGAACACAAGCATGTGAAGCTTGCCAGCTCTCAACTTAGTGACCTAAGGGACATAAACAGAGTGGCATGCACACAAATCAGGCATGTAAAAAAGAAATATTGTACTCTAGAGCCCAGAAAAAGGAGAGCAGATAGTTACACCCCCCCGCCCCTGCACAATGGTCAGTGGAGAAGATTAAGATCAGCTTCTAGAAGATTAGTTTAGAAGCCTACCTTTCTCTTATATAGCCATAATGATTAGTCAGTAAGCATTTTCTCTCCCAGTTTCTGTTGCTTCTTGCTGTACCATGTGGTGGTTTTAAGAACTCTTTAGTCCTGTGAGACTCATGACCCTATGTATCATTGGCCACCAGAGCCAGGTGATGCAGAAATCCTGGTCAGACAAGAGTATTGCTTTGGGTTTGCTTTTGTTGTTGTTGTTTGTTTTTTTCTCCCTTGGGCTGCTGTGGAAAAAACTGGACATCGGGTTCATAAAAAACCCGTCTCTCTTAGATACTCGGTTTTTTGGATTCAGGCAAAGGTTAGCAATGATGGAGCCCTTCAGCATCTTTCCCCAGTGCGTGTTGAAACTGGCAAATGGATGTCTATTAAGTGCTTGACTTTCAGGCTGATGTTTTAAATAAGTCAGGTGGACCTCCTTCATCTGTAAGTCTGGGTGTGATTGGCTTCCTCTGTTATTGGACCAGAGATGGGTGAGTTCATGTGCCTTTAAGAGCTGTTTGCTCAGGTTACTGGCATCATACATATTGGGAGGAAAGCCCCTTTAGTTTTCAAAACTAAGCATTTTGGTCTTATATTTCAGGGATAGGTCTTAAATGTTGGGGTGCTGTGTGAATTTTGAACTCTTTAGTCTTTAAGGAGGAGCTCTTGTTTAGAGAGCTCTTGTTTAGGGAAGCTTTTCTTCCTATTGTGAACGACCAGGGGTAGATTTTATGTAGAATTCTGTCCTTGGCCTTTGCATCCATCTTTTATGTGAACTTTCTCTCCTTCGCCTAGTTCCTAGTCTAGGAGTGACTCAGCTAGCCTATAGTACTCAGCCTTAACCCCTGAGTACTACTTGAAAGATTTGAATACTTGCACATGTACATCCATCTGCATTTAATCAAGCTAAGAATACATATGCAAAATCACCTTTAATAAAACTCGGTTTATCTCAGCTTGAAACAGTTATTTTTCTCTTCCAGGCACCAATGGGCAATTGTTAGAGTAATTAGAACATCTCTTCTATTGTCAGTAACCAATTTTGTTTACTTGTTTGGTTATTGTTACCTATTTAAATTATAGTCTCTGTGATTTTAGGCTTCAGTTTTATGGTCCTTAACAAGAATTTTGAGATTGTGATGCTTCTCACCATGGTAGTATACAGTATATATTTAATAGATGTGACACTTTAACTGCTTGTCAGTGAAGATTTCCTTGCAAAAGAAGTATACCAGATTAAAATCTCTTTCATTTGTAACTTTCTTTGCTTTTTTAGGCAAATGATTTGAAAAAGGACTGCATGGGAATGGCTTGTCTTACAATGACAGAAATGGAAGAAACATCATCGCCTATACATCAGAATGGTGATATTCCTGGCAATGCCAATACTGTGACACAGATAGATCCAGTTCTACAAGTGTATCTTTATCACTCCCTTGGAAAAGCTGAGGGAGATTACCTGAAGTTTCCAACTGGGGAATATGTTGCTGAAGAAATTTGTATTGCTGCTTCTAAAGCTTGTGGTAAGTATTGCATGAAAGGTTTTTGTTGGATGACAAATTTAGCTAATCTGGGAGCTTTGTTGTTTTGCCCACTCACAGGTTAATCTATTTAAGCCAAGGCTCATTCTAATGAGACCTCTCTTCTATGTAAACACTGCTAGAGGGTGTGGCAGTTACAGAAGTCACCTTGACTGAATAACTTCTGACTTATACGTCTACTAAAACTTCTATGTTTTCTAGATTGGGCACAGCTCCTCTTTATGCCCACTGCACCCAGCGTGGGACAGTTAGAATTTACCAGGAGACTACCACCCTGGCTATGTTGAGACTATAGGAAGGCTATAGGAAGGATCATACTAGTTTGCTCTCAAATAGGCGAGTGTGACCCTTTCAGTATATGGAGAACAAGATACTCAGAATCACCCTGGTGCAGGTAATAATAAGAAGGACCTGGTGGGTACCATCTAGATTACATGAAGCTCATGAAGTTAAGATGTATTACTTTATATCAGCCCTCTCTCTCCAGTGTTTTACATAAGAGGTAATCTCTGGATTAGTCCTTGATGTAATCTTTGTTTATGCCTGCAATAGGGTGTGGCACTGTCCTTCTACATATGTTTAGGGTTCTTTGTTGACACGACCCTCCCTGGATTACTTTGGTGTATATAAGGGAACTGACTTGAGGCCCCTTCGGCTTTTGGCTCCTTGGCTTTTGGCTTTCGGCTTTGGGCTTTTTGCTCCTTGACTTTGCTTTTGGCTTTTTGCTCCTTGGCTTTTTTGCTCCTTCTTTTGGGTAGGACTCCTCTTGGGTGGGATCCTCTCTCTTTGGTGGGAGACTCAGGCTCTTTTGTATGGTCTAAGTACGGACCAGAGCTAGAGTTCGCTCATTATATTGGAGTACTGTGGAAGAGCTTTTGTACTATTAAAAGCCTTTTTGGAACTGCCGGGACTCGTGAGTTTTCATCTGTTTCCCCGGCGTCCTCGGAGGTAGAACTTCTGTCCTGATACTGTCGGGGACCCCGTGGCATCCCGGACAGGTTTTCTTCAAATAGGTTGCTTCTTTAATTATGCTGCTATAATGAAGTATAAATATAGCGCTTTATGTATTTTTAGTGCTTGTATGGCTGATCTATATGTTTTCAAAAGCATGACAATGAGAAGAAAATCATTAGAATTGAAGGTACATTTGATGACTTGGGCTAGTATCGTTGACAGAATATTTATGATCTTTTAAATTATATGCTGAAATAGTCTAATTTGGTAGACTTGTAAATTTTTTTTAATTTTTTTTTTTGGGGGCACACATAGTGATGTTCAGGGATTACTTCTTGCTTTGCACTCAGGAATTACTCCTGGCAGTGTTCATGAGACCAAATAGGATGCTGGGGATCGAAACTTGGTTGGCTGTGTGCAAGCAAGCACTCTACCTACTGTGCAGCTTAGGTTTCCTACTGTGAAAATTTTATTTTTTCATTTCTTGAATTTTGGATCACACCTATCTGTGCTTAGGGTTTACTCCTAGCTCTGTGCTAGGATGACTCCTGTGTGGTACATGAAGGATCTTATAAGGTGCGGTGGGGGTGGGGGTGGGTGTCATTGGGGTTGGCCACATACCAGACAAGCACTTTACTTTTTGTACTATATCTTTGGCCTCCATGAATTTTAAAGATCTGACTGGTTTTATTATATAATTTATATTTGATCAGAATTCAAAGAAATACTATTATAGAAGTTGAGCAAGTAGAAAAGAGTTGTTTAAAATTAAAGGTTCCGGGGCCCGAGCGATAGCCTAGCAGGTAGGGCATTTAGTCACGCTGGCCGGCCCATGCCGGCCTGGGTTCGCCAGGAGTAATTCCTGAGTGCAGAGCCAGGAGAAACCCCTGAGCATTGCCGGGTGTGACCCAAATAAAGCAAACTATCACTATCACTATCTTCCCGTTAATCATCTATTTGCTAGAGCGGGCACCAGTAATATCTCCATATGTCCTGTCTCATGCTAGTAGAACCCAAAGGCATCTGCTTGCTCCAGGAACATAAAGAGCCTCAAACTATTATATTAGGTCATGGGAATGACCTAATATAAATGTTACTGGTATTTGGTATATCAAATACGACACGAGCAGCTTGCCAGGCTTGCCGTGCAGGTGGCATACTCCCGTAGTCACCTCTGAATAAAGCATTTATTGATGAACCGTCGGCCGCTAGCAGCCAAGCGAGCCGGGCTGTGATAGTCTGGTCTGTTGGGTGGAGTTGTGGCCGAGAGGGAAGTCCGATGTGGAAGATGTGCACCCCCATGGGAGTCGGGGTGGGGGAGTCTGGCTTGTTGTGAGGCTCTGTTGGGGTTGCAGGCCAGGGCTACAACACGCCATGCCTCCCGGCGCCCCATGAGCGGCTGGGCACAGGGAGAGCAAAGAGCAGCTCTGCCCCATGTCTGAGAGTCTCAGGTTCAGCATGCCTAGGCCGGATTGGAAAAAAACTGCTGCAGGGTGGGTGTGGATGATCCAGACTGTGATAGTCTGGTCTGCTGGGTGGAGTTGTGACGAGAGGGAAGTCCCAATGTGGAAGCAAAAAAGCAAAAAAAAAAAATAATAATAAAATAAATTAAAGGTTCCTATAGACAGAAAAGAGGGAGAGATCAAGGAACAGGGCAGATCAAGGAAGAGTTTGAAATTGCAGTTAGTGTAGGCATTAAGGCTTGGTAGGTTTAACACGGGTGCCTCCATTTTGGTACTTACACTTGCTTTTTTTTTTCCTTAATTTTATTTTTTTATTTTATTTTTTTAAGTATTTTATTATACTACTGTGAGATATACAATTACAAAGACATACAATTAAAAAGTTCATATTTGGGTTTTGGTCATACAGTGTTCCAACACCCATCCCTCCACCAGTGCCCATTTCCCACCACCAACTACCTGGTTCCCTCCCCCTCCCCAGAAATAAAGAACCTCCATGGCAGGTTCTTTATTTCTTTCCCTTTCTCTCTCTCTTTTCCTTCCCTTCCAGACTATGGATTAAAGAACATACATTAAAGGGTTGTCATGTGTATCTTTTTGCCTGTATATAATGCTCGGTTCTAGGTTGGTATTAGTACTTTCAACAATTGTTAGCACATTGTTCCATTTTCTGTCTTACCTAGCCTCTGACTCCCACACGTTTATGAAAATTTCCACCTTTGACAAAACCTCCTGATTCATGATTCACTTGACCTTGGATATTGGTATCATAATATGTACATATATATTTATGTCATGCAAATAAATGCAGTCATTCTATATCTGTCTCTCTCCTTCTGGCTAATTTCACTCAACATAATCTTCTCCATGTCCATCCATTTATAGGCAACTTTTTTTTTTTAATTTTTTTATTATACCACCGTGGAAACACACAATTACAAAGGTGTTCATAATTGGTTCTTGGTAATACAGTATTCCAGCACCCATCCCTCCACCAGTGCCCCATTTCCACCACCAATGTACCCCTCCCCCTCTCGTCCCCCCACCCGCCTTAATAGCAGGTACCCCAGTTTCTCTCTCTTTCTCTCTCTATCTCTCTCAGTGTCTCTGCATCTCTCTCCCTCTTATTTTACACATTATGGCTAGCCCTGCAGATATTTAGAGTTTATCACTTAAGTCTCTTTGTGTATATTCAGTGGTGAGTTTTAATCTGCCATTACCATTTCCCATATTTATTAAAACACTGGTATCTATATCCTATTAATGAATGCAGTCATTCTATATCTGTCCTTTTCCTTCTGACTAATTTCACTCAGCATGATAGACTCCATGTCCATCCATTTGCAGGTAAATTTCATAATTTCATCCTTTCTGACAGCCGCATAGTATTCCATAGTGTAGATGAACCACAGTTTCTTTAGCCAGTCCTCTGTTCTCGGGCATTTAGGTTGTTTCCAGATTCTAGCTATAGTGAACAGCGCAGAGATGAATAAAGAAGTACAGATAGTGTTTCTGCTATGTGTTTTTCGGTCTCTAGGGTATATTCCCAGGAGTGCTATTGCTGGATCAAATGGGAGCTCAATATCTAGCTTTCGGAGGAATGCCCATATTGTTTTCCAAAAGGGCTGGACCAGTCGGCACTCCCACCAGCAGTGGATGAGAGTCCCTTTTTTCCCCCACATCCACGCCAGCAATGTTCTTGCTGTTTTGGATGTGTGCCAGTCTCTGTGGGGTGAGATGGTACTTCATTGTTGTTTTGATTTGCATCTCCCTGATGATTAAAGATGAAGAGCACTTTTTCATATGCCTTTTGGCCATTCGAATTTCTTCTTTTTGGAAGCTTCTGTTCATTTCTTCTCCCCATTTTTTTGATGGGGTTGGCTGTTTTCTTCTTGTGGAGTGCTACCAGTGTATAGGCAAATTTTATAACTTCATTTTTCCTAACAGCTGCATAGTATTCCATTGTGTAGAAGTACCAAAGCATCTTTATCCAGTCATCGATTCTCGGGCACTCTGGTAGGTTCCAGATTCTGCCTATTGTGAATAATGCTGCTATGAACATAAAAGTAGGGATGGTGTTTCCGCTGAGTATTTTTGGTTTCCCAGAGTAGATTCCCAGGAGTGGTATGGCTGGGTCAAATGGGAGTTCAATTTCTAGTCTTTGGAGGAATGTCCATATTGTTTTCCAGAAAGGCTGTACCAGCCGGCATTCCCACCAACAATGGATGAGTGTCCCCTTTTCCCCACACCCACGCCAGCACTTGTTGTTCTTGTTCTTTTGAATATGTGCCAGTCTCTGTGGTGTAAAGTGGTATCTCATTGTTGTTTTGCTTTGCATCTCTCTGATGATTAGTGATGATGAGCATTTTTTTCATATGTTTTTTGGCCATTCGAATTTCTTCCTTGTTGAAGTTTCTGTTCATTTCTTCTCCCCATTTTTTGATGGGGTTGTTTGTTTTCTTCTTGTAAAGTTCTACCAGTGCCTGATATATCCTGGATATTAACCCCCCTTATCAGATGGGTATTGGGTGAATATTCTTTCCCATTCTGTGGACTGCCTTTCTATCTTAGTCACTGTTTCTTTTGAGGTGCAGAAGCGTTTTAGTTTCATGTAGTTCCATATGTTTATCTTTTTTTTCTAGTTGCTTTGTTAATGATGTTTCACCTTTGAAGATGCCTTTAGCTCCAGTGTTGTGGAAGATTTTTCCTATATTTTCTTCAATGTACTTTATGGATTCAAGTCTGATATTGAGATTTTTTTTAATCCATTTTGATCTGATTTTTGTGCATGGTGTTAGACACAGGTCCAAATTCATTTTTTTACATGCTGCTGCCCAGTTTTCCCAACACCACTTGTTGAAGAGGCTTTCCTTACTCCATTTTAGACTCTTTGCACCTTTATCAAAGATTAAATGATCATGTGTTTGAGGTTGGTTGTCAGGATACTCAATTCTATTCCATAGGTCCACAGGTCTGTTTTTATTCCAATACCATGCTGTTTTAATTACTACTGCCTTGTAGTACAGTTTGAAGTTGGGAAAGGTGATGCCTCCCGTCTTCTTTTTCCCGAACATTGTTTTAGCTATCCTTAGGGGTTTATTGTTCCATACAAATTTCAGGAATGTTCGGTCAATTTCTTTGAAGAATGTCATGGGTATCCTTATAGGGACTGCATTGAATCTGTGCAGAGCTCTAGGGAATATCACCATTTTGACAATGTTGATTCTCCCCATCCATGAGCAGGGAATATGTTTCCATTTCCTTGTGTCCTCTTTTATCTCTTGGAGCAGTGTCTTGTAGTTTTCTTTGTACAGGTCTTTTACACTTGGGTAAGTTGATTCCTAGGTATTTGATTTTGTGTGGCACAATTGTGAATGGAATTGTTTCCTTAATATCCCTTTCTTCTCTTTCGTTATTTGTATATAGGAAAGCCACTGACTTATGGGTGTTGATTTTGTATCCTGCCACTCTACTATATGCGTCTATTGTTTCTAGGAGTTTTTTGGTAGAGAGTTTAGCGTTCTCTAGGTATAATATCATGTCATCTGCGAATAGTGATAGCTTGACTTCTTCCTTGCCTATCTGGATGCCCTTGATGTCCTTATCTTCTCTGATTGCTAAGGCAAGTACTTCCAGTACTATATTGAATAAAAGAGTTGAGAGTGGGCAACCTTGTCTTGTCCCTGATCTCAGGGGGAAGGCTTTCAACTTTTCCCCATTTAGAATGATGCTCGCTGTGGGCTTTTGGTAGATGGCTGTAACTATCTTGAGGAAAGTCCCTTCAATTCCCATTTTCTGGAGGGTTTTAATCATGAGCGGGTGCTGGATCTTGTCAAATGCTTCCTCTGCGTCTATTGATAGTATCATATGGTTTTTATTTTTTCTCTTATTGATATGATATATTATGTTGATTGTCTTGCGAATGTTGAACCATCCTTGCATTCCCGGCATGAATCCTACTTGGTCATGACGTATAATCTTCTTGACGCGAGTCTTTGGATTCTGTTTGCTAGTATTTTGTTGAAGATCTTAGCATCCGTGTTCATCAGGGATATTGGTCTGTAGTGTTCTTTCTTTTGTGTTGTCTCTCCCTGCTTTGGGTATCAGGGTGATATGTGCCTCGTAGAAGCTCTTTAGGAGTGTTTCTGTTTCTTCTATTTCCTGGAAGAGTTTGAAAAGGACTGGCCCTCCTTAAAGGTTTGGTAGAGTTCACTAGTGAATCCGTCTGAACCTGGGCTTTTGTGTTTGGGCAGACTTTTTTTTTTTTTTTTTTTTTTTGCTTTTTTTGGGTCACACCTTGCAATGCTCAGGGGTTTCTCCTGGTTCTGCACTCAGGAATCACTCCTGGCAGTGCTTGGGGGACCATATCGGATGCCGGGATCAAACCCGGGCTGGCATGGGTCGGCCACATACAAGGCAAACGCCCTACCTGCTGGGCTATTGCTCTGGCCCCTAGGCAGACTTTTGATTACTGTTTCAATTTCCTCAATGGTGATAGGCTTATTCAGGTATTGCAGGTCTTCTTGTTTCAGCGGTGGGAGGTTATAGGACTTCAGGAATTTATCTATTTCTTCTAGATTCTCGTGTTTCACAGCATACAGGCTCTCAAAATAATCTCTGATGATCTTTTGGATTTCTGTGGTTTCTGTTGTGATGTCACCCTTTTTATTTCTGATTCTGTTTATTTGGGTTCTCTCTTTCCCTGTCCTTATAAGTCTTGCCAATGGTTTGTCAATCTTGTTTATTTTTTCAAAGAACCAGCTCTTGGTTTCATTAATCTTTTGGATTGTTTTTTAGTTTCCAACTCATTGATTTCCTCTCTACGTTTTATTATTTCCTTTTTTCTTCCTGGGTTGAGCTCCTTTTGTTGGTCTTTTTCTAATGTCTTCAGCTGTGTAGTCAGGTTATTTATGTGGGCTCTTTCTTGTTTCCTGATGAATGCTTGCAGAGCTATAAACTTCCCTCTTAACACAGCTTTTGCCGTGTCCCACAAGTTCTTATAGTTGGTGTCTTCATTTTTATTTGTTTCCAGAAATCTTTGGATTTCCTGTTTGATTTCTTCTATGACCCATTTGTTGTTCAGCAGTGAGCTGTTCAGTTTCCAGGTGTTTGGTTTGACTCCCTGTTTCTACACTTGCTTTTTTTAACACTAGATAATATTGGCGGAGCGATAGTACAATGGGTAGTGCATTTGCCATGCAAGTGGACAACCTGAGTTTAATACTTGGCATCCCCTATGGCCTCCAAGCAGTGCCAGGAGAAATTCTAAGTGCGGAGCCAGGAGTAACCTCTGAACATCTCCTGGTGTGACCCATAAAAGAAAAAAAAACACTAGAAAATACCCAAGTTAGACTGTTGATAGCCTCATGATACAGGACATTATGATGTCAGGTTTCAGATCAAAATGTAAAACTTGCTATTGGAAACTGTTGTTAGAAAAGTGATTTTTGTAAATTGTCAAGGAATTTGCCTGAATTATGTCACTACTGTAGTGTTTATATGGAATTATCAATGAATTTAAATTTAACTAACATTTCTTTTTAAGTTTTAGATTTATTAAAATCTTAGTATTTCTGTGATCATAATGAAGTAAAATTAGAAATTAGTAGCTAAAAATATAAATGAGAAGAATCTAACATTCTAAGTTATAACATATTTAAAATTAACTCATGGGATAAGAATCACTGTATCACTGTATCACTGTCTTCCTGTTGTTCGTCGATTTGCTCAAGCGGGCACCAGTAATATCTCCATATGTCCTGTTGCAAGCAAATGTAGCCCAAGGGCATCTGCTTGCTTCAGGGATAGGAAGAGCCTCAAGCCATTCTTCAGGTCATGGAATTGAGGTCCATAATTGTTACTAGTTTTTGGCATATCAAATAAAACACTGGTAGCTTGCCAGGCTCTGCCTTGTGGGTGGTATACTCTCAGTAGAAGGCTCTCATCTCGAGCATTTACTGATGAAACTTAAAGGGGGAAGATCAGATTTTCTCTTAGGTGGAACTCTGAGGAACTATGGAGTCTGGATGTTGAGAGTGACTGACCTCATGATGTGTGGTGTGCTCTGGCTTCTAGTAAAATGTACCAAAGTGGCTACTTTGGGAAAGCAGTGAAACTTAATTCTGAACCAAAAAAAAATTACATTTTCCAGTATCTAAAATACCTGTCAAGGGGCCAAAGAGAGGGCTCAACGGGTTAGAACCTTCCAGCCCAATGAGCTAACGGTTGTCCTCATGGAGGGGGCATAGGTGTATTCTGCTGCACATGCAGGAAACATGGGGTCTGTCCCATGGATTCTATCCCTGGCACTTCATCCATGAGCACTAAGCCTGGAGTTCCCCTGAGCATCAGTGGGGCTGGCTCCAAGCCACAATTAAATAAATGATAAAAGTTATTTAATCTTACCTTCCAATAAGTTAAGAGTTCAGTGTAATCCTTTTTTTTCAATCTTTAGCCTGTGACTGTGGAAAACAGTTAGGCTTGGTGTTCAGAGGACTAGTGAATCAAAATGATTGCCAGTAATTGACCAATAAGAATGGTACTACAGACTTTACTGCAGTTTAACAAATTAAGATACTAATTAAAATCCATGATCATATGCTTAAGGACCCTATTGGGTTAAGGAAAAAATTGATTTGGGCTTGAGGAATATGGTTTAGGTTATGTAATAAGATGTCCTTCTACCTGTATTTCTTCTATAAAAAAAAAATTAAAACAAAAAGGGAAGAGATGCTGTGATGCTTTAAGAGATCCCTTAAAGGGATGGCTTTTTAACTCTTAAAGGGATGGCCAAGATCCAAATTATGGGGATATATAAGAGTTGGAAAAAAAACAGTTGAGTAGTCAGTTGAGACTGGGTTCTCAGCCT
Source organism: Cryptotis parvus (assembly GCA_021461705.1). Classification (NCBI taxonomy): domain Eukaryota; kingdom Metazoa; phylum Chordata; class Mammalia; order Eulipotyphla; family Soricidae; genus Cryptotis; species Cryptotis parvus. The sequence continues at coordinate 4,132 of JAJIBD010016686.1, read as the reverse complement.
GTCCGGCAGGAGTAGCTTGGCAAAATTAAATAATAATATTGAATTAACTGGTAATAGAATTAACATGCCAAAATTAATGAGATGAAGCTAAAGCAGAGTTTAGAGGGAACCTTTAATGAACTAGAGTGATTTCTAACAAAGAAAAGTATTAAAGGTATACTTTCACTCCTCCAAATTGCTTGTAGTAAAATTTGAAAAGATCTAAAGATAGACTTGATAAAAATAAAGCAAATTTGAAAAAATTCTAAAGATAGAATTGGTAAAAATAAAGCAAAGCCTGAAAATTTGAAAAACTTTCTCCCTGTTCATGTAGTGAAATATATGAAAGCATGGTCAGAATAGTTGTTAGCAAGTGACCATGTGATAAGGTTAGTAAGTCTTCCTTAAAGAATAGAGGATCTGTTCCCTAAAACTGTCAATAGATGACCTGAAGGCAGTTCAGAAATCTTCTGGACTGCGCCTGCCTTTCACACACCACAGTACAAGGGGCCCCAAGGGGCACAGGGATTTAAAAGGAAGAGTTGCCAGTGCTTGGAAGAGACCTTGAACTGGCTTCCAGATGCTGCTGTCACACTGAGGATTTCACTGGTGTACTGCATGTGCTGAACTCACTTGGCTGCTCCTGTTGCCGCGCGGGGCATTCCCTGCTACAGCAGCTGATTCATTGGATAACATAAGCAGTAAGCCTTGGTGGAGTAGGCTGTCAGTGGAGAGTTCACAGGTTCAAGGACAGGATGCTTCCACCTAGATTTCGAGGGTCTGAGCTACCAAATCCTTTGGTGCCTTCATTGCTAGAAGCTTTAGGGGCTTAACCTCTGTCAGAGTTGCAGAGGCAGGATTGATGTCCCGGTATGTCTATGGAGGAACCTCTGTCCCAGAGGACCTCCTGGAGGCCAAAGAAGTTTATTACTCTGTCATAAGTTAAAAAGGATTATTTTAAAGCCATTAGGTCCGTTTGTAGTTTGCCTCTTTGCTCTCTAGATTTGTTAGGGACCTCTCACTCATTTCTTTACCATTTTGACCTTTTGGAATAGAAATACCTTGTCTTGGACAGCTGTGCTTTTCTCATCATTATATTTTAGAAGTAAATGCTTTGTTTTGTTTTTACAGGTTTGCAGTTAAAAAGCTATTTTTCTCAGGTTAATTGTATGCGTTGAATTACCTAGATTTGAGTTGGTGATATTAGGTGGGACTTTGCAGTTTAACAATAGCTTACATCCTTTGGACCAACTAATTAGGTGTTACTTTGACTTTCTGGTAGAATGAGATAATGTCATTGGAACTGTAGGGATGGAATGAAGTTTAGTGGTGGGAGGGTGTCTTGTAGAGACCTCAGGTTATCCAGAGGTCATTCCTTGCGAAACTTGTTTGCTCTGCACAAACCTGATGGTCAGACCCTATTCTGCAGTGCTGTTCAGGCACTGCAAAGTAGGTGCCATATCCAGTGGTGCTGAGATTGCTGGAGGTGGAGGGAGTGTGCTGCAGACTGAACTCCAGGCCTAGTTGGGCATGTGCTCTAACCCTTTGGAGGATCAGGGGAAGTATACTTCTGTTGACTGAGTGTTTGTATAGTCTCAAGCCCCAACTTCATATATTTAAACCTGCTTTCTTAATGTGGTTCTGTGATTATACTTGGCATGGAACATTTGGAAGTTGGTTAGGTCTGTGATTAGGTAGGTTATCACCTTAACCAAGTAAGTGTGCCTATATAAAATTGTTATTTTTATTGTGGATATTTGTGTTTATATCTTTTTTTTAAAGCAGAGTTACACTGTGACATGTATTTCCTTTTTTTTTTTTTTTTTTTTTGCTTTTTAGGTCACACCTGGCAGTGCTCAGGGGTTTCTTCTGGCTCTGCACTCAGGAATTACTCCTGGCGGTGCTCGGGGACCATATGGGGTGCCGAGATCGAACCCAGGCCGGCACAGGCCGGCCACGTGCAAGGCAAACCACCTACCCACTGGGCTATCGCTCTGGCCCCATGTGACATGTATTTCTACAGTGCATTGTGCTCTGCAAATTTGTGTAATAAAACTAGGGGACTTACAGGAAAAAAGGAGTTTTAGGCATATAGCACTCAAAAGCATTAAAGAAGGGATAACACAATGTGTAAGAAAGGGAAGTGAGGAGAGAGAGACAGGAAAGAGAGAAAAAGAGAGAAAGGAGATAAAGAACCTGCTACAGAAGCAGGCTGGGGAAGGGGGAGGGAAGTGGGGACATTGGTGGTAGGAAATGGGCATGGGGTGGAGGGATGGGTGCTGGAACACTATAGAACCAAAACTCAAACATGAACATCTTGTAATTGTATATCTCAAGGTGGTATAATAAAATATTTAAAAAAAATAAAGAAGGGATAAAAGCCTAGTGTAAACAACACATTTTTTTTTTCTTTTTTTGGGTCACACCCGGCGATGCTCAGGGGTTTCTCCTGGCTCTGCACTCAGGAATTACTCCTGGCAGTGCTCGGGGACCATATGGGATGCCGGGGATCGAACCAGGCCGGCACAGGCCGACTGCCTGCAAGGCAAACGCCTCTACCCACTGGGCTATCGCTCCCGGCCCAACAACACATTTTCAATGGCTAAAGAAATACATATAAGTTGTGAGAAGTATGTTAACTTTCCCTTTAAAAAGTCATGTTTGCTTCTGGAAATGGGTGTTGGAAAGGTTGCAGCTTTTGTTTGAAATAGTAGAAATTTATTTGAAATCAGATGGGAAATGTTAATAATACCACATGTAGATGGCCTTGGCCCTGTATGTGGTTTTAATATTTTACCTTAAGACCTTAAATTTTACCTTATGGTAAAATGATGTAAGCTGCTAGATGTTTTATCCATGTATGTCCTCATTTTGGATTCAAGGCTTGAAGGAAATCCTGTTTGAGGAATGATGTTCTCATGGTGGAAGGCAGGAAAACATGAAAGTTGGAGGAAACTTGAAATAACTCTCAAAACCTGTGCTTATGCCTGATACATTATTTGTTCTGAACAGATGAATAATTCTCTCAGGAATGGGGAGAAGGACAAGCATTTACTTACAGGTACCGTAGTTGTTGACCCTGTACGAAAGCAACTGTTACAACAACAAAATGGGTTCATGGGAAAACCCTAAATCCAAATTAACAGCAGCTATAACTGTTGGAAAGGGAACTAGCATCACATCCCATTCAAAAATAAAAGGCATTGGGGCCGGAGCGATAGCCCAGCGGGTAGGGCGTTTCTTGCCTTGCGCGCTCGGCCTCTGCCGGCCCAGATTCGATCCCGGCATCCCATATGGTCCCCTGAGCACCGCCAGGAGTAATTCCTGAGTGCAGGGCCAGGAGTAGCCCCTGAGCATTGCCGGGTGTGACCCAAAAAAGGCAAAATAAATAAATAAATAAATAAAATAAAAGGCATGCAGTTTATAATACTGTATGCAGTATTTTTCTATCCTTTCAACTTTTTAAAAGTGTTCTGTATATTATTGTTTACTTAACTACTGTAATTTTGCCTATGTGGCAGAAATACTAATTTTCCTTTTCTCATTATTCAAAGTAAATTTTTTTCTCTAAGGTGTCTTAAACCATTTCTTTTAGTCATAATGTTAGATTCCAAATATAGACCTCTGACTTTCACTGTGTTATGTCCTGGTGTTACTGATCTAGAAATCTGTGAACAGAAATTACAACTGCTGTTGTACAGTCTTGACAAGTTACACGTCAAGTATAGGATATAAATTATTTTCCATAGCATAGAGACAAGTTTTAGATAAAACAACTATGTTGAAGTATCTTTTGGAGTTCTCTCACCTTATTCATTCCTTTGCCAGTTACTTTTCCTTGATTTACGAAGTTTAGGCACTTAACTTTTCCCTGCTTCCTTTCCCTTTCCTTCCCTTACCACCCTTCCTTCCCTCTCTCCATCCCTCCCTCCCTCAAGTGGTACACAGGAAGTCCAGGACCTCTCTCAACAATTCTCAGTCACTGGACAACAAACGCTATGACCCATCAAGGCCTACAGTGCCAGTGACTTCCAGGGCTGTCCTGATAGTACTTTGTACACTTCAGGGATAGAGCTGTACCAGGTGGTGCTTGGGGTCTGTGCAATGCTGGTATTGAACTTGGGTCCCGACACACCCTAATCTCTGTGCTGTT
>JAJIBD010016685.1:0-10574 GCA_021461705.1 Cryptotis parvus | reverse complement strand
CGATGTATTTATAAACGCTGTCTTCAGAGCAAATTCCATTCTATTCTAACCTCTGGCCTGCTCTGGAGCCGGGGCGCACCCAGCCCCTTCCCTGGGGTCCTGGGTCTTTGTCACTTTGTAACCTGCGCTTAGAGCGCTATCTGCAGGGACAGCGCTTCCTGCCTTTGTTCCCCCTCCCGCGGCCCCCCTGGCTCCCTCTCAAAAGCATTCCCGGGCCCTTTCAAACTCGCCTGCCTGTTGGGGGTAATGGGGGTGGGTGCTGGGATGGGGGCTGCCCCAGCTGGGCCCACCTATTGTTCGCCAGCCCCCCACGTCTCCCACACCCCCACCCCATGCCCCACTGGCCAGCCTTGGCCACACAATGGGGCACCTTCCAAATTTAGCCCTTGCTGCTGTTTCTTTCCAGGGCCCCCGCCCCACCCTGGGGCTACCCCCACCCCAGCTGGGGGTCGGATGGACTTTTCAATAGCTGGCCTGTTTCAGGGCAGCCACGGGCCATTTTTTCCTAATCAACTTAACCTTTTCACAAAGCCCAACTGTCCCTCCAGCTCCTGCTCACTAGGGCCATTCCCAGGGCGGCAGGGGACAGGACCGGGCAGGGGGCAGGCACCTCAGAAGGACAGAGGGACAGACTAATGCATGGACACACTAGGCTAGACAGACACCAGTTCTAGGGTCCGGCCACTTCGGATGGCTTGTCCTGCTGCCCCTTTGCTCCAGTGGAGTGGACTTCTGGTCATTGGCAGAGCCAGTGGGCAGGCGGGAGCAGCTCCCTGACCGCCGATGGCCTCTACGTTGGCTTTTCTGGCTCTCAGAGGCTGACCGGCAGCACGTGGAGTCCAGAGTCCTCCAGCATGCGGGCCGGACCAGAGTCAGCAGGGAAGGCAATTGTCCTGCAGGCAGCAGACCCGGTTCGATCCTGGCACCCCATAGGGTCCCCTGAGCCTGGCAGGAGTGATCCTTGAGTGCAGGAGTCAACCCTGAGCACCACTGGCTGTGGCCCGAAAGACAAGAACAACAGTGAAAGATTCCCCAAATCCCGAAAGACACCCCAAATCCCGAAAAGACACCCCAAATCCTGCAGCACAGCTCATTTCCGGTGGCCACTTTGGGGCAGGGTGTCTAGAAAGAACGTCTGTGACGGGCAGACCGGTGGCGTGGGGCCACGGGCAGCCTCCCTGACCTGAGAGATTCAGGGGACACAGGCATGGCCAGAGGGCCAGAGGGGATCTTGGGAGCCAGCTCAGGGGGGGTGCGGGCCTGGCGTGTTCCATCCCCAGCACGTCCATTGCCTTCCCCCCCTCAGCCCTGCCAGACCGGGCCTCCCCCCCACCCCGCCACAGCTCCAGGAGTGACCCCCTGTTGAAGGCCAGAGAGGGGGGCGGTGGGGAGAGATGGGTGCAGACGGGGCGGGGGGGCAGGAGCGGATCAAGTCTGCGGAGACCCCACCCCCTCTCTCAGCCTCCACCCCGCCCAGCCAAGCCATTGTCAGGGACTCCAAAGGGGCTGTGTCCAGCCACGCCGGGCCCCTGTGGGGATTCTGGGAATTTCTGTGCTCTGTGCTTCCTGTGGGAACGCGGGTGGAGGGCACAGGGACTGGCCTTGGCTCTCCGGGTCCTCGCCCGGGCCCGGAGGCTGAGGAGTTCCCTGACAGGAGCAGAGGGACGGTTATTTTTAACTCCGTGGACGTGGGTTCTGTCCAAAATGGGGCCCAAGAGCTGAAGGGGCTGGGGCTGGGGGCAGGGTAGAGATGTGGGGAACAAGTCAGGCTTGAGGACGCCCCCTCCCTCAGAGCTCCCGAGCCTGGGACTTACAGGGGGTGGAAGGGGGCAGTGGGGGAGACGGCCCCCGCCCCGAGTGTGCGCTGCGGCGGCACTCACGCACTCACGCCGCCTCCCGCGCCCACAGATGAAGATGGACCCGAGTTGGATCTGAATTTGACCCGGACCCATTCTGAAGACGAGCTGGAGAACTTATCCCGAGGAAGAAGAAGTCTAGGTGAGGCCGGGGTCATAGCTGGGGAGGGGGAGCGCCACAGAGCTTCTGGGGGGATGAACTTCGAGTCTGTCTCCTCCTCTCAAATCCACTCCGTGGCAGGGTTGCGTGGCTGTACACCCGCCCCATCCCCCAAACACTCTCAGCCCTAAGAGAGAGCTTTGGAAACAAACCTGCGTCCACCCCAGCACTTGGGTATGGCGAGCCCTGTTTTATTAATTATTTTTTTTTGGTCACACCCGGCAACGTTCAGGTTATTCCTGGTTCTGCACTCAGGAATTGCTCTGGCAGTGCTCGGGGACCTTATGGGATTCTGGGGATCGAACCCGGTCGGCTGGGCGCCTGCCCCCCCCCCGCTCATACTATACCTCCGACCCCACTAAATTATTTCTTGATGGGGGGGCTACACCCAGCGGTGCTCTGGGCTCACTCCTGAATGGGCTTGAAGGATCATACAGGTGCTGGGAATAGCACCTGATACTATAGCTACACCCCGATACTATAGCTACATGTAACCCCTGATACTATAGCTACACCTCTGATACTATAGCTACACCCTGATATATGCACCCCTGATACTATAGCTACACCTCTGATACTATAGCTACACCCTGATATTATAGCTACACCCCTGATACTATAGCTACACACCTGATACTATAGCTACACTCCGATACTATAGCTACACCCCTGATACTATAGCTACACCTCTGATACTATAGCTACAACCCTGATACTATAGCTACACCCTGATACTATAGCTACACCCCCTGATACTATAGCTACACCCTGATACTATAGCTACACCCCTGATACTATAGCTACACCCCTGATACTATAGCTACACCCCTGATACTATAGCTACACCGATATTATAGCTACCCCCGATACTATAGCTACACCCTTGATATTATAGCTACACCCCTGATACTATAGCTATACCCGATACTATAGCTACACCTCTGATACTATACATCCCTGATACTATAGCTACACCCCTGATACTATAGCTACACCCGATACTATAGCTACACCCCTGATACTATAGCTACATCCCGATACTATAGCTACACCCCTGATATTATAGCTACACCCCTGATACTATAGCTACACCCCTGATACTATAGCTACATCCCTGATACTATAGCTACACCTCTGATACTATACACCCCTGATACTATAGCTACACCCCTGATACTATCACTACACCCCTGATACTATCGCTACACCCCTGAGCCCATTGAGGGAGCTGGAAAGTGAGGTTCAGGGCAGAGCCTGGGCCTGGCTGCAGCTCTGACACAGGCGGAAAGGTGGTCTGCAGGAAGCCCGTAAGGTGGGACAGTGCCTGCTGCGAGTCTCTCGGGCTGCCCTGCGCTGAGCCTGGAGGCCGGAGTGCCTTTCCTGTTCTTTTCTGGATGCCTCAGTTTCCCCATATGCCAGTAATGAGGGAAACTGGTTCAACCCTCAAGCCCACACTGACAGTTGCACCTGGGGCACACCCAGAGTAAAGGCGCCGCGGGGCACCAAAGGACCTTCACTGCCCTCTGAGTCCGGGCACTGTCCCTGACCCACGTGGTGGCCTGGCTGGGGTCTCACGGGCCCCACTTCATCCCCTGGGGAGCACTCGCGCTCCCATCCCTGAGGACGGTGGTGTCGGGCAGGTACCCCGTGTCTGACGGCGGCCCTCCCCTCCAGATACCTCGACCACGGCCGAGCCGGCCGTGATCGCCGAGTGCAAGACCCGCACGGAGGTGTTCCGAGATCTCGCGAGGCCTCATCGACCGCACCAACGCCAACTTCCTGGTGTGGCCGCCGTGCGTGGAGGTGCAGCGCTGCTCAGGCTGCTGCAACAGCCGCAACGTGCAGTGCCGGCCCACACGGGTGCAGCTGCGGCACGTGAAGGTGCGTGGCGCGGGCGGGCCCTGGCACCCTTCGCAGGACTGAGACCCCCCCAAGCTCTCCTGGAGGGTCGCCGTCTTCACTTCACACACTTTAACCGGGCTAGTGCAGAGGAGTGACCACAAGTGCCTGTTTCCTTTGACTTAGGGACGTTTTATTTTGTTTCGGCTTGGTTTTGGGGGCTAGACCTGTCAGTGCTCAGGGCTGACTCCTGGCTCTGTTCAGGGATCACTGCTGATGAGGCCCTAGGGACGCTCTATAGGGTGCTGTGGATCGAACCCAGGTCCGCCGATGCAAGACCAGCTCCTTCCACATCATGCTGTGGCTCCGACCCTTGCCTGGTTCTTGTTGCTCTGGGGTCCAGCCGCCCCTGCTCACCCTCTCTGCGCCGTGCCTGGGCCAGGTGTCCCTGCAGTTGGCCACCCACTGCCATGGGATCTCCTGTCCTCCCCACACGGCCAGCTCGACGGAGGGACAGTGGACAGCTGACCTCCCCTGATCAAGCCCTCCCCCACTTCCTTCCAGACGGGCATCCCGGCCTCCGCCTCTACCATAGCACCAGCCTTGGCGGCCACTCGGGAATGAGGACACTCGCTCCCGCCCCGGAAATGCCTTTCTCTCTGCGGGGGTGGGGGGGCGAGCGAGAGGCCAGGTCAGGAGGGCTTGTTTTGATGGAAAAGCGACGAGAAGAAAGGGCAGAGGGCGAGGCCTGACATTGTTTGCGCCAAGTGTCTGGCCCCGGCGCTGCTCGGCTGCGGGCTTTCGAGGGAAAGAGCAGCCAGGGTGGGGTGCGGTGGCGCTTGCTGGGGTGCAGGGGGTGCAGGGCACGTCTCTCGGGCCCGCCTGTGTGGTCCCTGCAGGGTGTCTGTGCTTCCATCCTCCAGGTGAACAAAATCGAGATCGTGCGGAAGAAACCTAACTTCAAGAAGGTCACCGTGACGCTGGAGGACCACTTGGCGTGCAAGTGCGAGACGGTAGCCACGGGCGCCATGGCCCGGGGCTCCAGGACTTCCCTGAGCAGCAGCGAGGTAGGGACCACTGGTCACAGTTCCCCAGCTGGCCTGAAGCTGGGAGCACTGCGGGGGGTGGAAGCTCACTGGGATACTGGGATCCCTGATCTCAGTGTCAGAGACCCCAGTTCCTTCCCTGAGGGAGACTCCCGGTGCAGAGAGAGCCCCTGCTTAGTGGTCTCTCTCCCCACAGTGCCGAGGGGCCCAGTAGTGTCAGGGATCGGACCCGCCTCTCACATGCAGAGCCTGTGCTCTGGCCTTGGTGCTGTCCCCGAGACACAGGGCCAGCAGCTGTCCCTCACAGTCGGGCCTTGTGGAGCAGAGGAGTCAGTTTCTACCGCAGGGCCTTGGCGCATGCAGGTCTATATGAAATTCAACCTCCTCACTCTGCCCAAGAGGAGGCGCTTTCTCTTGTGGAAGAGCTCACTGTCACCTCCTCCTGGAGTCTGCCCTGATTACCTGGTTCGGAGAAGTCACTGTTCCAGTCGCCCTGCCCCCACCCGCCCTGTGGGTGTGAAATGGAGGGAGAGTCGGGCCTGCGTGTGAGAAGGCCCATGTACTTGTCCTCAGATGTTCGTCCAGAGGAGGGAAGTCAGACTCTCCTCTGATCCTGTCGATGGGGTCAGGCCCACTGGGAGGAAGCCGAGATTTTAGCTCAGAAGTCAGGTGATCACTCATCTGCCTTATGAGTGTCCGTCACTTGGGGGTACTCAGGAGAAGGCAGGGCCGCTGGGCCATGGGGCTGCAGTCGGTGGGACCGAGCACCTTTGGATGCGTGGGGCCGGGCTCTCTTTGTCTTGCATTGGTTTGGGGGACCACACCCAGTGGCTCTCAGGAACTACTTCTACTGGCTCCGTGCTTGGGGTCACTCCCAGTGGTGCTCAGGGGGACCACAGTAGTGCTGGGGATGCAACCGGGGCCTCCCATGTGCAAAGTCTGTGTCGGCCCAGTGCTCTGTCGAGAGAGCACACACACACATGACACAGACACACACACACAGAGACACACACACACACATAGACAACCCAGTGCTCTGTCGAGAGAGCATACACACACACAGACACACACAGACACACACACAGACACACAGACACACACAGACACACACACAGACACACACACACATAGGACAACCCAGTGCTCTGTCGAGAGAGAACACACACACACAGACACAGACACACACAGACACACACACACAGAGACACACATACAGACACACAGGACAACCCAGTGCTCTGTCGAGAGAGAGCACTGGGTTGTCCTGTTGTCCTGGGAGCTGTTTCTGACGTTGGATTCCTTGAATTCATGATTCCCGAGTATAATTTCCTCTAAACAGTTAAAAGAAGACAAACATACACACACAAACACACCACACACACACCAGACACAGACACACACAGACACACACACACAGACACACACACAAACACACCACACACACACCAGACACAGACACAGACACTCAGACACAGACACACACACACACACACACACACAGGACAACCCAGTGCTCTGTCGAGAGAGAACACACACACACAGACACAGACACACACAGACACACACAGAGACACACATACAGACACACAGGACAACCCAGTGCTCTTGTCGAGAGAGAACACACACACACAGACACAGACACACACAAGCACACACACACACACACAGGACAACCCAGTGCTCTGTCGAGAGAGAACACACACACACAGACACAGACACACACAGACACACAGACACACAGACACACACACACACACAGGACAACCCAGTGCTCTGTCGAGAGAGAGCACTGGGTTGTCCCTGTCGCCCTGGGAGCTATTTCTGACGTTGGATTCCTTGAATTCATGATTTCCGAGCATAATTTCCTCTAAACAGTTAAAAGAAGACAAACATACACACACAAACACACCACACACACACCAGACACAGAGACAGACACAGACACAGACACACACACAGACACACAGACACACAGACACACACACACACACACACACCCCTGCCTACCTGAATAGGGTGAGGTCCAGCGAGACTCAGGCCAGCAGGGAGAGCTGCGCTCACAGGGATCCTGCTACTCTCAGTAACAGAAACATCAAAATCAATGAAGTAACGAAGTGTGAGGCTCTTCCACGCTGCCTCCCGCCCCGACTCACCACACAGGCCTCAGGAGGCGTGCCAGTGACTAACACGTGCCAGTCTGTTGGCACAGCAGCATTTGGACTCTGCTGTCACAGTGCTCATGTCCTTGGCCAGCGAAGGCTAGTGGCGTGGCCTCCGGGATGTGGTGGCCAGGGCCAGGCCTCTCGGGCCCGTGTTCCCTCCCACTCCGTGCTGGGCTCTGCTAAGCGTATATTGACATCCAGGCCCGGCTGCCGCCATCCCATACTTGAGGTCTCGTAGCTCGCTCTCTTCCCGGGGACTGCCCATTGGAGTTCCTGACTCGCCGCAGACAGATGGGTGCCCGACTCCAGGGAGCAAAGTCGGGGAGGGGGCAGGTGTTGGCCCCAAAGAGCTAGGAGAAACTCTGAAGGCTCCCTGGAGGAGGCAGGCCAGACCTTGGCACTCACTAGAGCCAGCTGTAGCCCAACAGGAAGGGAGGCATCAGCTGTCTCCAGCCCAGGCTCACAGGCACCAGGTCTTTACGGCCATGCCAGTGCCTTTGTGGACTCGAGGCGCATCGCTGGCTTCTGCCCCGCTCCCTGCCTCGGTCTCCTCCTGTGTTAAATGAAGGCATCTGTCCGTGCTGTCAGGACAGACCTGAGCAGAGAACATTGCTCTGTGCCGGAGACGTGCTAGCCAAGGGTTGCTGCCTTTGTCTGAACCGCCTCCATACGCCAAGGAGGCCACGGCACTCACTGTCCCAGGTCTCAAGATGTGCAAGCCAGGGCACAGAGAGGCTACGTGACTTGCCCAAAGCACCCAGCAGACCTAGGGGAGTCCAGATTGGACCCCAGGTTCAGACCAGTGACAGGCCCCATGTTCACGGTGGGATGTGGGGTGCCTCCAGCACAGAGGCTGAAGCCCCCCACCAGGTGTAGATCACTGAGTCTCAGGGGGCTGGGAGGCCAGGGTGCCCCTCACTAAGGGGTCAAGTCAAAAGAAAATGGGAGATTCTAGTAGCTAATCCCCCGTTTTGGGGTCACACCCAGTGATGCTCAGGGGGTTCTCCTGGCTCTGCACTCAGAAATTACTCCTGGTGGTGCTGGGAGGACCATATGGGATGCCAGGAATGGAACCCAGGTTGGCTGCATGCTAGGCAATTAACCTACCCGCTGGACTCCAGCCCCGTAAAACAGTTTTTTATCAATCTTGTGATGGGCCACCTGCCCTTTGAGGTGTTGCAGGTGTGGCTGCAGTGCCTGATTGCGTTGGCAGACAGGAGACAGGCTTGTCTACACCCAGGGCTCTGCCCCGTGGACCCTGGATGGTTGATGGTCTGACATAGAAAAGACCGGGCCACCTGGGATAAACCCAGAGCTATGGTAGAGCCTGGCAAGCTACCCGTGGTGTATTCGATATGCCAAAAACAGTAACAATAATGGACCTCATTCCCAATGAATGGAGACGTTACTAGTGCCCACTTGAGCAAATAGATGAACAACGGAAAGACAAGTGATACAAGTGACAAGTGCTGGGGCCGGAGAGCGAGTACAGCACCTAAGCGATTTCGCCCCGACACCTGAGCACAGCCAGGAATGATCCCTGAGCATCGTCGGCAAACCCTAATAGCGCCACCATCTGATTTTTGACTTTTCCGAACACTATGGAGTTGGGGGGGCCCCATGGTTTCTCAGCTTCAAGGCCGGTTTCCTTCACTCCTCACGCACACTCACGACACTGTCCCCTCTTTTCCTGGTCGCACTGAGAAACGCTCACTGTGTTCTCTTCACCCCTATTGAATGCATGCTGGGTGCGTTCCCTCACGTGGGTCATGCCCTTGGAGCATCCATCTGGGCTGACGAGGCTCAACAGGGTGGTTCTGCTGCCCCGGGCAGCTGTGGCATGTTGCCCCGAGGGAGCCTGTCCCCGGGTCTCACTTTGTGCCTAGTAGCCAGACTTCTTCCCTGGGATACAGATTCCCCAGAGCGCCACCAAGGGGCTGCAGGCCTCCAGGTGCTGTGTGGAGTTGGCCTCACACCACTCTCTGGCCGCTGACCAGCTCCCAGATCCAGGAATGGGTCAGGAGGCTCAAGTGTGTGAGAATAGGGACAGGTCAGGGGTGACGGACAAGAGCCTGAAGCCAGAACTCCAGCACCTCATCGCTTATTTCTTCAGGTTTGGGTGCTACTCCAGGCATTGCTCAGGCTTACTCCTGCTCTGTGCTAAAGGATCACTCCTGGTGGTGCTCGGGGGGCCATATGTGGGGCCAAGGTCGGCATCAGGCCCGGGTCAGCTGCCTGCAAGGCAAGCACCCTGACCCTCCTGCTGTCTGAGGCCCCAGCCCATCCCTCCCCCAGTCATTCCTCCGAGGAGGTGGGCAGACTCATCCCCCTCACTCCACAGACGAGTAAACTGAGGCACAGAGCAGTTCCATTATTGCCCCCAGACACTGCTGCTGAACACACGAGGTGGGATGTGAACCCAGGAGGTCTGGCCCCAGACTCCCTCCTGCCCCCTTTCCCCGGGGCAGCCTCCCCCGTGGGCTGGGGAGAGACTGGGCCGCCCTCCAGGGCTGCTCCCCCTCCTGACCCCTCCCTCCTTTCTCTTGAGCAGCCAAGACGCCCCAGATGCGGGTGGCCATTCTGACCATGGGTTCGCGCCGGCCCCCAAGGGGAAGCACCGAAATTCAAGCACACACACGACGACAAGAAGGCCCTAAAGGAGACCCTCGGAGCCTAGGGCCATCTCCACGGGAGAGCGTGGGCAGGTGAGGGCTGAGCCAGGGGCCGCCAGTGCCCCACCCCGAGCTTCCTTCTCCAACACTAGAAGGGGCTGGGGCAGAGGCATTTTCTGAGTCTTCAAGCCTTGACCCTTGGCCTTCCACCCTTTGGTATTTCCTAGTGCAGATTGGTATGTGCACGTGTGTGTATGTCAGGTGGGGGGGTGTCCTTTGGGAGACCCAGAGTCAGCTGGGTCCCAGACTGCACTGAAAAAGTGGGAAGAAGTCTGAGCACCAGACCAGGGACAACTGGTCTACCTGGATCCTTGCACACTGCAGAGATTGGGGACAACTGGTCTACCAGATCCCCGAGCCCGCAGAGATCAAGGACAGATGGGCTAACTCCAGATCAGGGACAGCTGGTCTACCCAGATCCCAACCCCTGGGTGGGTGAGCACATGGGTTGGGGGGGCTGAGTCCTGCTTGACACTCGTGTCCCTCTGCTTTGGCCTGCAGGGTTATTTAATATGGTATTTGCTGTATCGCCCCCCATGGGGTCCTTGGAGTGATAATATTGTCCCCCGCCCGGTCTGTCTCGATGCCTGATTCGGACGCGCCATTGGTGCTTCCCCCACCCTTCCGTGCACCTGCCCGTCCCCTCTGCCAGAAAGTCTCCCCTCGGCTGCCTTCAGCATCTAGCCCGGAACCTCAAGGGAAACGAAGGACCTGGACTGCCCTGCTGGCCTCCTGCCCTGCGCCTGGCCTCTGTGTCAGGAGAGACCGACGGGTGACGGGAGAGAGGCTCCTCCTCCGGGACCCAGAACAGCCCCTGGGAAGCCCAGGGGACTGTGTAC
>JAJIBD010016683.1:0-13322 GCA_021461705.1 Cryptotis parvus | reverse complement strand
ATATATATATATATATATATATATATATATATTCTTTACAAAAATACCTGCAACAAAAACTACAATGCACAAAAAGGTGTGACACAAATTCAAAGAGTGCGGTCCAAGAGTAGTACAGTGGAGAGGGCATTTGCCTGGCACACAGCCAATTCAGGTTCGATCCCTGGCATCCCCATATGGTTCCCTGAGCAGCACCAGGAGTAATTCCTGAGTGTAGAGCCTGAAGTAACCCCTGAGCATCACTGGGTGTGACCCAAAAGATAAAAAATAAATTAAAGAAAAAACTCCAGGAGTAGTGAATTAAATAAATTAAAAAGTAAAGGACCACGAGATGGTACAGTGAGGGTGAGCGCCTGCCTGGCATACCAGCCTACTGGCTCTATTCTAGCACCATACACCATCCCCCGAAGCATGGCCGGAATGATCCCTGAGCACAGCGGCAGGAGGACACTTCCCAGCACAGCCAGTTGCGCCCACCTCCTCTGTTCATCCCTCCCCCAAAGATTATATCTAAAATACAAAACTACTGGCGCTGGAGATAAAGCGGTTGCCTTGCACGTGATAGACCCCATAAAATTTTCTGAGAGCACCACCAGCTGCACCCCAAAAACCCTACTTTCCAAATTGATAATTAAAAACTAAAATATAAAGGCAATGTGCAGTAAAGGCTATTTTAAAAAGACTGTCACTGGTGTTCAGGTAGAAGTGGACAAGAGAGGAGAGCGCCATGTAATCTAGTTCATTTAACTGGTCCCTTTAATCTTGACTGCCCAAGAATAAGCAACAAAACTGATAATTGGGGAAGGGGGATACAGGAAGATATAAAAGGGGCTCTGGGCTAGGCACTTCCTCTTTGTCCCAACACACATCACGAAGGCAACAGTGTTCACCAAGGACACGGAGCCAGGGAACAAAGAGAAGTAATAGAAACAAAGAGCTGCTGAGCTCAAAAACAAAAAACAAGCAAAACAACAACAAAAGAACTGCTGAGCTGTGGGCCAGGATGACAGACTCAGAGCATCGAACACCAGCAAAGGAAGTTGCCAGGGTTCCAGCTATAGACCTACAGCCAAGCCACAGCAGATCTAGTGCAGGATGGAACAGGACTCTACTGGTACTCTGGAATGGCAGGGCAGCCAAGGGGCAGGAGCAGAACAGAGGGCACTGAGGCAGCGAGGGGTAGACCACAGGTAAGAGACCTGACCATCAGGGAAGGACCAGAATCACCTAAACTGTATCTTCATAAATATCTGGAGCATTACATTATTCAAGGGCCGACCTACTCAATACTGGGCTCAATTTTGCAGATAGATTCTGCTAAATCAGTTGTTAAATGTCACAAAGATGTGCCAATATCATTATAAAATACAAAAACAGGAGTGTCACTGATTGGGTGTTACTACACAATGGTAAAAAGTTATGAATCATTGCTTTTGTAGACATGGGCTACACTAATTGAGAAAAATAAAAATCAAAGTCACTAATTTGGACAATGGTAGAACACAACAGCAAATGTTCCCGACTCTGGATGATGCTAGGATATGGATTTTTAGAATTATTTTATTAAAATAATACTTGAGTTTTAAATGTCTGAAACAAACCACTAAATAACGCTTACAGAGTAAGGAAATATTTCTTGATCATTTTCAGCAACTTATCTATAACAAGCAATGCAAAATAAATTACTGAGGTTCTGCCATATGGGGGGTGATCGGAAAACTGGAAATAATGACAGTGGGAAGTTGCAATCGTGGCAAGATTGGGATTGAATACTTAATATCTGTAACAAATTAACAAGAATAACTTTGTTAAAAAAATTTTTTTGTAGCACTCCACAAAGTTCAATAAGTGAAAACAATAACACAAATGACCCAACGGCACATAACATCTCAGTAAAAAGATCATGACCTTAGCATACCACTACGAGATATATTCTGCAATAAGCAATATAAAGTAAATTAATGAGTGCCTGCTAAGGAAGCAGACTGGGAGGGTGGCGGGAAACTCGGGTAGTTTGGTGGAAGGGCACACTGGCGGTGGGACTGGTGTTGGACTACTGAATACTGACACAACTGTATTGTGAGCAGCTTTATAAACCACAGTGTTTAAATAAAGGTAAACAATTTTTTTTTTAAAATAACCCTTACAGAGACTGCAGAGAAAAGTGGGGAGAAATGTGCAGATAGACAGTTACTAATCTCAATGGTCAGCATTTGTACTAAGGGCCACATAAAGCAAGTAATTAAGTTAAGATTTAGCGTCACAAAAATGATCTCACAGTTTACCTAACCGAAAGCATGTAAGTGGGTTAGACCAGAGTCATAACCCATAAGGAGGGGGCAGGATCAAGCTGCCCAGACGAAGAGAAGGTGCGTTTACCTTCTGTGTCCACAGCCAAGTCTACAAATTTACATAGAAACGGACAAAAGGGCAAAATCCAGATGAATGGCAGACAGAAAGAAATCCGACAGCAGGGTAACCCACAGCAACCAGAAGGCGACTTCTAAGGCACAGAAGCTGCCCCGACACCAGGCCTCCTGACTCTGTGATCCCACACTCCCAACTCTGAAACGAGAACAAAAAAGTCACAGGCACAGGTTGGTTCTGTCCTCCTGGTGGAGGGCTTGTGGGACACCAGACTGAATCTCACTCTCCACAGTTACCGTCCCTGAATGCAAATTCCTGAGCAGACCTTCACATACCCACAGCCAGTAGCATGAGAGAAAGTTATGACCAGTCATTTCTCCTGGCAGACAGACTGTTAGACAGACAGACCCTCCCAGTCAGCACCTGAGGCCTAGGGAAGTAAGCCACACACAGAGATAAAAGCCTCCGAATAACCCCACAGCAGGGTGGGTCCCAAATAGGGCGACTGCCATTAGTTATGCGGACCCAGCCGGCCCAAGGCCTGCCAGCCTCTGCTCCCAGAAAGATCAAGAGTGCCTGCTCTGTCACCAGCAGGCACTGAAGACAGGAGCCCAGAAGAAATACTTAGAAATCATGCCGGGAACCTAGGTACACACACCTCACAGAGATTCCATAAGAAGAGAGAAAGGAGCGGAATTCTTTCTTCTTTTTTTTTTTTTTTTTGCTTTTTGGGTCACACCAGCGATGCTCAGGGGTTACTCCCTGGCTCTGCACTCAGGAATTACTCCTGGCGGTGCTCGGGGATCATATGGGATGCCAGGGATCGAACCTGGGCCGGCCTGGGCCAGCCGCATGCAAGGCAAACACCCTGCCCGCTGGGCTATCGCCCGCCCCAGGAGCAGAATTCTTATTTGAAGAGATCAAAATTTCCCACTCTACAAGAGTCAGGCTTTGAAACTGAAGTTTCAAGCAAAGTAAACCCAGGGAGACACACTCCAAACCCGTTACAATTATACTGGCAAAATATCAGCGCTGGAGAATTAGCTCTGGGGGCTAGAGAACATATCTTACATGTGCAAGACCCTGATTCCTGGGCGAGGAAGGCCACGTTGCCATCAGAGGGACAGTTCCAACTCTGTTATGAAGTACTGTTTACTTTTGTTCTGGCCACCCCCTGCTCAGAGTGCTCCTGTATCACTCCTTGCTATGTTCAGGGACCTTTCCGAATCAAACCCAGGTCAGCTGTATGCAAAGTAAGCACACGACCTGCTATACTATCACTCCAACCCAAGGGGGCATCTAAAAGAGAAAGAAACCCCCACTGGATGTAAAGAATGAGGTTTCTGTATTTCATAAAGCATGAAGACCTGTAAAAGAAGGAGAATGACCAGGGGGTCTATTTCCAAGCCAATTCTTCCCTTGCTATTGCCATTCTGTGAAGTTTAGAGAATATGAAACCTCCAATATTTCATTTCTAAAATTTGTTTCTTTGAACTGGTCTCCTTTTCACTGTAGAAATTTATAATATGTGCGCTGGAATACTGGATGTAATTCCTTTTTTTTCCCCTTTGGTATTTCAAGCCATACGGTGATGATCAGGACGTACTCCAGGTTCTGTGT
The DNA here is from genome assembly GCA_021461705.1 of Cryptotis parvus. Taxonomy (NCBI): domain Eukaryota; kingdom Metazoa; phylum Chordata; class Mammalia; order Eulipotyphla; family Soricidae; genus Cryptotis; species Cryptotis parvus. Next base: position 9,335 of record JAJIBD010016683.1, on the reverse strand, counting down.
CAGGGCTCGGTGGACCGTGACGTGGTCCCAGAGAACAAAGCCAGGTGACGACAGTTCTAGCAGGTGTCTGAGATAATTTTGCTCCCTTCAACATTTGCTCAAATCAGGGTTGATTTCACTGATCTCTTTTATGAGTAGGCCAAGGTGTCCTATTTCTTCTTTTGTTCAATAATTTTGAACTGCATATAGATGTTTTTCTGTCCTGAGTCTGAGTTCTATATTAGTTCTCTAAAATTTTTGGTTTTCTTTTAATTTCAAATTTAAACTAAATTAGACTCAGTTTGAGGAGTCTCGGGTAAAAACTCAAAACTCTGCTCAGTTTTTTTATCTGTCACTGGACTATTTCACTCTGAGCTCTACCTATCTAATTCAGAGGTCAATATGAAAACCTGACATATTTTATAAGCAAAACTTGTTATAAACCACCACCTTTGTCTCCAAGCTCTTACGGAAGTACTGCATTAAAATCATCAAACTCTGGGCCGGAGCAATAGCCCAGCGGGTAGGGCGTTTGCCTTGCACACGGCTGGCCCATGCCAGCCCGGGTTCGATCCCCAGCATCCCATATGGTCCCCGAGCACCACCAGGAGTAATTCCTGAGTGCAGAGCCAGGAGAAAACCCTGAGCATTGCCAGGTGTGACCCAAAAAAAAGCAAAGAAAAAAAAGATCAAACTCAGACTTTAAAAGGCCCTGAAGATGTCAAGATTTCTGATGGAGTTTTAGCCTCTCCTTTCCTGAATATCCCCTGCCCTCTTCTCTGCTCAGTGTGTCCTGTCCTCAGACAAGAAACTTCAAAACCAAAACTACCACTTTCTCTTCTAGGTTTTCAAATCTTTCCCCAAATATGATCGCATGTCTTATTTTCTGTGTATATTTTGTACGGTTATAGTTGTTCAGTTGGAGCGCTAATGCAACAGAAATTACTTCAACATGGAAGGGGTATTGTCTCACTTAGAAAACAATTCCTGGGGGCCAGAGCGTAGCCCAGGGGTAGGCGCGTTTGCCTTGCATGCGGCCAGCTGCGGGCCTGGGTTCGATCCCCGGCATCCCATATGGTCCCCCGAGCACCGCAAGGAGTAATTCCTGAGTGCAGAGCTAGGAGTAACCCCTGAGCATTGCCGGGAGTGACCCAAAACGCCAAAAAAAAAAAAAAAAATTCCTGGGGCCGGAGTGATAGCACAGCGGGAGGGCGTTTGCCTTCACTCTGCCGACCCAGGTTCAATCCCTGGCATCCCATGTGGTCCCCCAAGCACCACCAGGAGTAATTCCTGAGCAAGGAGCCAGGAGTAACCCCTGAGCATTGCCAGGTGTGAACCAAAAAAGAAAAAAAAAATTCCCTTATAAGAGTGTGTAAGAATTATCAAAATCCAGTTCTCACCTACTCTCTCTTGTTTGATTACCCATTAGCTCACAATACCCACCACATCAATCTTCCAAAGTCAGTCGTTCCCAGGGAGTTCTCCTTTTGGGCTCACTTTGTCTGCACTTTTTGCCTAACACCCTCCTAACTTCATTCAGGTCATTAAAGTATAACCTGCTATATAAAAAATAAAAACACAGGACTATTTCAATTAAAAAATCATGTACAATGAACACAAAAATTTGAAGAGAGCTAATAAAACGTTTATTCATATTATAACAAGTATATTTTTCCTTTAATTTCCTTTCAACAGTTTTTGGCCATATGCCAAACATTACTTCATAACCCCAAAACTGTGAGATGCTATTATTATCATGTCACAAATAGGAAACTGAGGAATGAAGATCTCATGATTTGCCTAAAGACAATCATTAGTTTTAGTAAAAGCAAATAAATGGCTTGCTAAAATACTCATGAGAAAAATCTATCAGGAGATATCACCAGGACTAGGTATCTGCGACGTGACTGTCAACATTCTGCTATTGCTCAAATTTCAACTACTGAAAAACTAAAAGGAACTGAAGACACAAATCACCCAATAAATATCCTCCCCCAAATGCCCCTGGGCCATATTCAATGGGGAATAGTACAGCGTATGAATTTAAAAAACTCATACTTTCCACACCTCAAATTAGCATTTTATCCATTCAAACTCAGTAAGACACCCATAATTAATCAGAAACAAATGAAATTACAATCTATGGCCAAACAACAATAGTACCCTTATAGTAGAAAATTATTGTGGTCTTCCTTTAGAATAAAGTATTCTAATTGATCAGCTATTTGAAAATTTAAAAGGCAAAAAGTTCATTTTCATTTCTAGTCTCTGAATAAACAAGAAAAGGAAGACGAAAATTGAGTTAGCTGCATGAATGAACATTCTTTAGGTTACTTATGTTAAATTGACTGAAAAAATCAATTTTGTTCTCCTTTAGAAAACATTTCATATTTTCAGCCATAAGCACTTTTAAAATAAGTGTTTGTTATTTTTTTAAGTAAGTTATTTAAATATGATCATGGTCCCAGAAAGTATGAGAAGTTTGGGCATTTGGCTTCTCTGTTTCATTCCTAAAAGTCTTTGAGCTGGAAAGATAGTAGAGGGGTTAAGGCACTAGCCTTACACACAGCCAAGGCAAACTCAATCCCCAGTCCCATATATGATTCTCCATCCCTTGCCAGGAGTGATCCCTGAGCACAGAGTAAGTTCTGAGCAAATGTCAGATGTTGTTCAACCCGTAAACCATAAATAATCCCTGCTTTCAAACAAAATAACTGAAAACCTCAGTCAAACCTAACCCTGACATGTGACAGGAATTCAAGTCAGGTTTATACATAGGATAATTAAAGCAACAATTATTAAGTAACATGGCTAATTATAGAGATTTTATAATATATGCTAGTTTAATTATAAATACTTCAAAGTATACAAAAAGGGGAAACATCTATACTCAAACAATAGTTAATAACTTGACATGATATATAACATTATGTAGTAGATATAAAAGGGTACAAAACAGTACTTTCATAATAAAAAGAACTTTTGTCCAAAATTTCTTCACCATCTTAAGAGTTACTTAAAACAATGTCTGACTACTGATCTGAACTGATCTGATATAAATCAAATCATAACATAGCTGAGGCATTATGTTTCTGAACCCACACCGATTCTGAGGTTTATCCTCCAACTATAAGTAAAAACATATCACAACTTTGACATTCCCAGCATAGTGTGGGTCTATTTGTTTAACACGTTGTGTTAACATTTTATTAACCATAATTTTCACTTGTTATGCATTCTTTAAAAGTGCTATATAAAATATCATAATTTTCTTGTTTCATTATCTTAACTTTTTTTAGTTTTTGACCTCTTAACATTTTATTTTATAGAAATTTTCAAATATAAGCAAATATAATGTGTCTAGTAAAAAAAAAACCCATGCCCTTAAATTATGCAATGATCCTTGTTTGGCCAATTTTATTGTCTCCTTTATTGGTCTCCCGTCCACTTTTTTCCTTTTTTCTTCTTTTTATCCACTTTCTAACATTTTTAAATTTTTTATTATACTACCGTGTGATATACAATTACAAAAATGTTCATGATTGGTTTCAGTCATACATTGTTCGAGCACCCGCCCTCCACCAGTGCCCTATTCCCACCACCAATGCCCCCAATTTCCCTTCCCCCTTGCCAAGCCTGCCTCTATAGCAGGCACTTTTCCTTTCTCTCTCTCTCTCTCTCTCTCTCTCTCTCTCTCTCTCTCTCTCTCTCACACACACACACACACACACACACACACACACTGTGGATTGTCCTACAGACATTTAGGGATTATCATATAAATCCCTTTATGTACATTCAACACTCAGTGCTCAGTTCCCACAATTAGAACACTGGTGCATATTTATATCCCATTAATGAATGCAGTCATTCTATATCTCTATCTGTCCTTTTCCTTCTGACTAATTTCTCTCAGCATGATAGTCTCCGTGTAAATCCATTTGCAGGTAAATTTCATGACTTTGTCTTTTCTGACAGCTGCACAGATCCACTGTGTAGATGTACACTTTCTAGTATTTTTAACCAAATATCTAACATAGTACCACTTTGTCAGTAAATACTCAAGTATATATCTCTTACTAATAATGCTTTTAAAATAAGGCTAGACCAATAGCTCAAAGGACCAAGAGCATATTTTGCATGTGGGAGGCCTGAGTTTGATCCCAGTACATGTTACCCAGCACTACAAGGAGAGACCACAGTATACAAAGCTGGGTCCAGTGTGACGGTCCACCACCTTCCAAAAGTGTAGAACAAATGTTTGGCTGATGGCCTAATATTTGGTTAAAATTAATATGTTTTGATTTTTGTGCTGCTTTGGGAAGAATAAATTCTTATTACTCCATTATAGTCAGGCAAGGAAGTACAGCTTTGTTTTGGTTTCAAGGTATTATTATACATTCATGAATTTTTTATACATTGAAATTTTTTAATGCCTTCAAGTCATTTTCCTCTTCAAAGCTCAAAATATCCCAATTTTGGTCGGTGGGATTCACTTTATACGTATGGGTCATTTTGACATGCCCTAAATGATATTTAAGGACACACTAAGAGTTAAGTCTGTATTTTATATTTACTGGACTTGTTTTCAAATATAAAGAGACAAAATAGTAAAAAAAATTTTACACTTGCAAATGACCCTGATGTAATGAAAAGAAATACACTTGTGTTGTAGGAGACCCAATTCTGCTACAAACACTATTATCTACTTAATGGAAGCCTCAAAAGTTTTTGTCATTAGGCCAGAGAGATAATACAGCAAATAGGGTATTTGCCTTGTATGTGGCCAACCCAGATTCCATAACCGGCACTGTAAGTCCACCAGAAGTAGCCCTGAGCACTGCCCAGTGTGGCCGCAAAACAAAACAAAAAAAGTTTTCACTAGTTCCTACATACACATGAAATTCCTTGACGGGCACCAAAAACAGTATAATAAACTGACTCAAACTGTACTTTCAATCATCCCTACTCCTGTATACAAAACAGTGTTTAACAGCTTAGAACAAAGATTTCTTCATCTAATCACTTGTATCACTTTGTATTCCCATTGATCATAGATTTGCTCAACTGGGCACCAGTAATGTCTCCATTCATTGAGACTGCGGTCTATTATTGTTACTGTTTTTGGCATATTGAATACACCATGGATAGCTTGCCAGGCCTGCTGTGGCTCTGGGTTCATCCCAGCGGGTCCAGTCTTTTTTCTATGTGAGGCCATCAGCCAAACCAGGGCCCACAGGGCAGAGCCTTGGGTGTAGACAAGCCTGTCTCCTGTCTGCCGCCTGTCCATGCAGCCAGGCACTGCAGCCACACCTGCAATACCTCGAGGGGCAGGCTTCAACTAATACCACTTGATATTAGTATTCCACCTGAAGACTAAGGATGCAAAGTCAGTAAGTAATGCAAATATCTGTGTGTCCAACCAAGGCTGGGAAATTCAAAGTAAAATTTGAGCTCAAAGAACAGAAGTAATGAGATTGTACCATTCTTGTCAGTAAGTAATGCAAATATCTGTGTGTCCAACCAAAGCTGGGAAATTCAAAGTAAAATTGAGCTCAAAGAACAGAAGTAATGAGATTGTACCATTCTTCCAATTATCCCCAGTCTTCTGACCTCCAAAACTTGGTTGAACAATCTATCATCAAACCCCATTATAGCTTCACAGAGAGGAAAGCCATGATATTTCTTAGTTTCAGCAAGAACACTGTAAAAGCCCTACTAGGTCAACAATTTCGACATTTGTTAATTCTTTTTTTTTTTTTTTGCTTTTGGGTCACACCCGCAATGCTCAGAGGTTACTCTGGCTCTGCCTCAGAAATTACTCCGGCGGTGCTCGGGGACCAGGGGCCGGGCGACCCTGGCGCAGGCCGGCCGCTGCAGCAAACGCCCTACCCACTGGGCACGCTCCGGTCCCGACATTTGTTAATTCTTTTGGAAACAAAAATCCCTAATGAAGGAGAACTGAATCCAGGCACATGAATAGGAAACTAAGGCACAGTTTTTATTTCTAGGCACAGAGATATTATGCCACCTGTCTGGCGGACACAAAATAAGGTGTTAACTTAGAGAAATAGTAAACTTATTTAAAGTTCTCGGCAGTCAGTATCTCACATGTCCCATTTTTTTTCAAATTATCAGCATAATGATAATAAGTGCAGGGAAACTTCCTAGAATCAGGTACATAATTATAAAAAGTCTATGTAAATGACATTTGCTATAACCCTTAGTATGACGCACTGGCAAGATGCAAACATTTTAAACAAAAAGTTTTTATTTTATTGTGCTCTGCCATTTTTCTTAAGAGATAAAGTAATTAACATATTTATAAAACCTAGGCACATTTAAAATGCCATCATGCCTTTCCCTAAGTTTGGGAGCGTGAAACAATGTTTTGCCACAGACCAATCATCTCATCAAAGACTTTCCTGAGCAACTAAGACGATCCTCAAAACTTTGTAGATCAGCTTTGATACGAGTCCAATAGGCTGTGAGTGCTGACAGCCAGACCATCAATCTTGGCCTATGATCTTAAGAACCTTCTCAGCAAACCAAGTCTTCCAACACAGACATTTGCTCTAGCTGCTATTTTGTCAGAGAGAATAATTCTGATCTCTTTACATACTAGTGTATCATAATTTTTGGCTATCTCAAAATGCTCAGGAAGCACTTACTGATCTAATAAGTCTTGTTTTGTCCTTAATGAGTACAATTTCAAGTGATCGTAAAAATCCCACATATGGTCATAACACTTGTTGTGCACAATCTGTTCGTTCAAAGGCATTTCTACTCTACACCATAAAAAGCATTGGATGTAACTAGAAAAACATTCTTCTACCACAATTTCAGGCCAAGGTTATAGGAAACGAATCTGAAACAAGGATGGCCACATATGGTCTTGGTTAGTCTAAGATGTTCTGATAGAGCAATCATTGAGAATAACGTGCCCGTCTGCTCTGCCAGTCGTAGGCTCTGATCCTCAGCATAGAATTAAAGCTGATCAGACATAAGAAAATCACAGGCTCTCTTTCAGATGCACTAGAACAGAGATTTAATCTTTTCTCAAAGCTTGCTTTGACTTTCCGAAATTTTGATAGCATAGCCTCAATTTTAATATTAGTAGGGAGTATTTACTTAGCAATTACTGTGATCTTGAAATTGAGGCAAACACCCTGCATATATCACTTAATTATATATTGAAAAATACTTGGCCCACTCAGCTACTCACTAAGTGCAGAGCCAAGATCATAAAGAAGCAGCCGGTAGAGCTCAGCCCGCCCGCGGGCCTCACCGCCACAGTCCTGGGGAACTCATAAACATCTGTTCTTTTCCCAGGAAGGAATGAAAGTGCTATTATCCACTAAACTGTACGTTTCAGAGACCTGAAGGGGCCACGCCCAAAGAGACATGGATCAAACCTGTTTTATTCAACTGTGAACACAGCACCTCCTAACAGTAAAAAAATGAAGGAGTTAGACGGAAAGGTTCTCCATGACCAGGCACCAAAGCCCAGACTCACGTTGTTCTAAATCGAGCGTGGTAAAGTTACAAACTTGGCAATGACCGTTTCAGATAACACACAGGTAAAGCATAAGGTAGGAGCCAGTTTTTCCATTCAAGACAAGGAAAAACAACTCTATACATTAATTAATTGATGGCTTGGAAAGTGGTAGAGTTTACAGAGTGCAAGATTACAAAAGAATCAGCATTTTCATCATGGCTGAAATTAGATATTTGATGTAGCTGGCATGTAAGCAAACTCTTCACTTTGAGGTTAGTTTTTCTCAATCACCTCTCCGCGCCTTACATATGCTTAATCAAATGCAATGCACAGGGCACCGCCAATTCTTAAATGTCAAATGTTCAAGAGATACTTTAAGAGGTAAGCCTTGCATGCAGCTCACCACATGTGATTCCCAGTGCTGCGTGCTCCACCCAGACTACCAGGAGTGACCCCTGAGCAGAGGCAGGAGTGATCAACAAGCACTGCTGGGTATGACCCAAACTCCCTCCCTGCCAAACGTTCAAAGAAACTAGCGTTATGTAAGCAGTTAAACCATCAATTGGGTCGGTGAGATAGTACAGTGGGCAATGAGTATGTCATGTATACAGCTGACCCCGGCTTAATATCTGGGACTCCATATGATGCCCTGAGCACTGCCAGGATTGATCCCTGAGCACAGAGTCAGGGAGGAAGTCCTGAGAACTGCCGGATGTGACCAAAATTCGTTTTTTTAAAAAGCCAATCAGAAATATATTCTTTTTTTTTTTCTTTTTGGGTCACACCCGGTGATGCTCAGGGGTTACTCCTGGCTCTGCACTCAGGAATTACTCCTGGCGGTGCTCAAGGGGCCATATGGGATGCTGGGGATCGAACGCGGGCCGGCATAGGCTGGCCGCATGCAAGGAAAAATGCCCTACCCGCTGGGCTATCACTCCAGCTCCCTGATCAGAAATATATTCTTTAAACACAATACATTAACTCAATATTTAACAATTCATGTCTCATGTATTGGTTTCTTTAATTCATATATTTCACAGGTTATGTGTTAGTTTCAGCACTATTTTCCAAAGTGGGAGACTCTGCCCCCAGAGGTGCCAAAGCAATGGGGCAGAAAGCAGCAGCTGGGGGTGCAACTGGGGGTGTACGTATGTCTGGTCCCCCAAAAACGCACTTGACAAGGGACACTGAGGGTTTGCTCTTCTTGGTTTTCCTGAAAAGGAGTCAGTGGGTCAAGTAAGTTTGGGAGCTTCTGGTCTGATGCAATGCCCTGTGGCAGAAAGGTCAGGTTTGGTCTTGTTGCCTTAAACAGTCTCAATCTCATGGCATGCTAATGTCACTTGTCACTTGTCTTCCCATTGTTCATGGATTTGCTCAACAGGCACCAGTAACATCTCCATATGTCCTGTCACAAGCTAGTGTAGCCCACAGGAATCTGCTAGCTCCAGGAACATAAAGAGCCTCAAACCATTCCATCAGGTCATGGGAATGAGGTCTATAATTGTTACTGGTATTTGGAATATCAAATACGACACGGGTAGCTTGCCAGGCTCTGCCCTGCGGGTGGAACACTCATGCTAATATACTTCCATAATGGTCTGCCTATTCCTCATTCAAGTATGGATGGGAGAAGCACACCTAGTGCTCAGGGCCTTTTCCTGACTTTAGTGTAGGAATGACTCTGGGAGTGCTTAGGGGGTCTTGTGTCATGCTCCAGATGGAAACAGGCTCAGCTGCACACAACACGCTGCTTACCCCCATCGTTTACTATCTCTCTGGCCCCCACCCTCCAATGTGTTTAACAGTGCTAGGCTGTGTTACGTTAGGAGGAGGCTTGGACATGCCAGGCAGATGTAGC
>JAJIBD010016681.1:0-12647 GCA_021461705.1 Cryptotis parvus | reverse complement strand
TGAGAGTGTGTTTCAGGATATTCAGTTCATTCCATAGGCCTCCGGGTCTGTTTCTATACCAATACCATGCTGTTTTAATTATGACTGCTTTGTAGTAGAGTTTGAGGTTGGGGAAGTGATACCTCCAATCTTCTTTTTTCCAAGGCTTGTTTTAGCTATTCAGGGGTTTGTTATTCCATACAAATTTCTGGAGTGTTTTGTCAATATCTTTGAAGAATGTCATGGGTATCTTTATAGGGATCACATTGAATCTGTAGTAAAGCTCTAGGAAGTATTACCATTTTGATAAAGTTAATTCTTCCAATCCATGAGAAAAGAATGTGTCAACAAATGGTGTTGGGAAAACTGGGCAACTATGTCCCAAAAAAGAGGGCAGAACTTAGACCTCTTTCTAACGGCATGCACAGAAGTCAGATCAAAATGGATTATAGATTTGAACATCAGACATGAATCTCTAAGGTACTTAGAAGAAAACATAGTAAAAACGCTCTACAACATTGAAACTAAGAGGCATCTTCAAAGATGCCTTTTAGGCATCTTCACCACTGAGAAAGCAAATGGAAGCAAAGATAAACAAATAGCATTATATAAAACTGAAAAGCTTCTGCACCTCCAGAGGAAACAGTGACCAAGATCCAAAGACAATCTACAGACTGGGAAAGAATATTCACCCAATACCCCTCAAATAGGGGTTAATATCCAGGATATATCAGGCACTGGTAGCAATTTACAATAAGAAAACAGATGACCCCATCAAAAATGGGGGAGAAGAAATTAACAGAAACTTCCAAAAAAGAAGAAATTCGAATGTACAAAAGCCAGATAAAAAATGCTCTTCATCATTAATCATCAGAGAGATGCAAAACAAAACAACAATGAAGTATCATCCACACCACAGAGACAGGCACACATTCAATACAGCAAGAACAATCGGTGCTGGCATGGATGCAGGGAAAAATAAACTCTCATCCACTGTTGGTGGAAGTGACGACTGGTCCAGTCCTTCTGGAAAACAATATGGACATTCCTCCAAAAACTAGATATTGAGCTCCATTTGATCCAGCAATACCACTCCTGGGAATATACCCTGGAGACCCAAAAACACATAGCAGAAACACTATCTGTACTACTTTATTCATTGCAGCACTATTCACAATAGCCAGAATCTGGAAACAGCCAAGTGCCTGAGAACAGGACTGGCTGAAGAAACTGTGGTACATCTACACAATGGAATACTACACAACTGTCAAAAAGGTGAAATTATGAAATTTACCTGCAAATGGATGAACATGGAGACTATCACACTAAATGAAATTAGTCAGAAGGAAAAGGACAAATATAGAAGGACTGAATTGATTAATGGGACATAAATATATAACAGTGTTTTACTAAGTATGGGAAATGGCAATGTCAGACTAGAATTCACCATTGAATACACAGAAAGAGACTTACATGATAAACCCTAATTGTCTGTAGGGCAAACCACAGTGTTTAAAAAGAGGAGAGAGATATAGAGACAGAGACAGAGAGAGAGAAAGAGAAGAAAAAGAAAAGGTGCCTGCTATATAAGCAGGTTGGGGTGGGTGGGAGGTAATGTGGGGACATTGGTGATGGGAATGGGGAACTGGTGGAGGGATGGGTGCTAGAGTACTGTATTACTTAGAACCAATTATGAACACCTTTGTAATTGTATATCTCACAGTAGTATAATAAAAAATTTAATAACAACAAATGTTAAAAAAATACTAGTCTTTTATAGTTTACAAAGGTTAGGAGCAGGACTTCACACAGTTGAAGGAAAAATATATAAAAGACTTTTTTCACCCTGAAAACAAGAAAGTGAGAAAGGCCTCCTCTTACCAGGTGCAAAAATCCATCAAACGACTCTGCCCCAACTCTCTGGACTACTGTGGAATACAGGGATGCTGCTTTCTCTCATCATCAGAAATACCACTGAAATAATAAGCAATTATTTCCAGTGATATTTCTAGATGTTTTGTATAGACATAGTAAGAGAGACAGAAATTTATCTACACCTGAAATCATTGAGGTTTGTAGGGAGTACAAGATGCCACTCTGTCTCACGCTCATTGATTTACAGAAAGCCTTTGATTCTGTGGAGACTGAAGCAGTCATCGAAGCCCTAGTCAAACAGGGTGTTCAAACCCAATACATCAAGATCCTTCGTGAGCTGTATTACGGATTCACCACCAGGATCTCACCATTCTACAAAGAAGTGATCATTGATGTCAAAAAGAGGGGTTCGACAGGGTGATACCATCTCACCAAAACTCTTCAGTGCCACCCTCGAGAACATCATGAGACAATTAGAATGGGAAGAAATGGGAGTGAAGATAGATGGTCGGCAACTACACCACCTCCGCTTCGCTGATGACATCGTTCTAATAACACCAAACATTAGCCAAGCGGCACAAATGCTGGCTGACTTTGACCGAGAATGTGGAAAGGTAGGTCTACAGCTGAATCTGAAGAAAACTATGTTCATGAGAAATGAACTAGTTCCAGAGGCCCCATTCACTCTCAATGGAACAAACATCTCTGAATGCAGCAGTTATGTGTACCTAGGTCGAGAAGTCAACATGATGAACGACCTAAAACCTGAGCTGCGCAGGAGGAAGAGAGCGGCATGGAATGCCTTCAAAGGCATCGAAGAAATAACTAAAAGGACAAAGAACCTCCGGCTCCGGGCACATCTCATCGACTCCACCGTTCTCCCTGCATTAACATACGCCTCAGAGACCTGGGCCCTACGAAAGCAGGATGAGAATGCTATTCGGGTCTCCCAGAGAGGCATCGAAAGAGCTATGCTTGGAATATCACGCCTCACTCAAGTGAGTGAGAAGGAATCCGGAGTTCTGACTTCCGTCGCTATTCCAGAATCAGGGACGCTGTCTCGTTTGCCAAGACATCGAAAATCAGATGGGCTGGACATGTAATGCGATTTGGAGACAACCGCTGGACTAGAGCCATTACTGACTGGATCCCACGGGATGTCAAAAGATCACGTGGCCGCCCACCTACAAGATGGTCAGACTTCCTTGTTAAGACCCTGAAGGAACGGTTTGAGGCTCTTCATATTCCTGAATCAAACAGATGCCATTGGGCTACATTGGCACGTGATAGGGTCCAATGGAAATGTTACTGGCGCCCGCTCGAGCAAATCGATGAATAACGGGATTCAAGTGATCAAGTGATCAAGTGAAATTAGGGTGACTTTTCCTAGGGAAATTGCACCATGTAGTCCATACTGCATACCTCTCACCAGATTCACCACTACAATCTCTTCAGGGTCCTATCTATTTCTTTAAGAAAGCACAGAGTTTGTTCTGGGACCCTGATCCCCTACTTTGGGGTCCGAAAAAAACCTGCTTTAAGGTCTTGCACTCAGGAACAAGACATTTAGCTATTCCTTATGGAAGCCAATTTGGTCTCCATGGTTTCATCCAGTCCCCCTTTGGAACCCTTTGCGTTTTAGGATGTGAGGAATTAGAATCAATCTAAAGACACTTGAAACATCTATCTATCTATCTATCTATCTATCTATCTATCTATCTATCTATCTATCTATCTATCTATTTTTCCCTTCTTTCCCCTCTATCTACTACTATACTATCTATCTATCTAATCTATCTATCTATCTATCTATCTATCTATCTATCTATCTATCTATCTATCTATCTATCTATCTATCTATCTATCTATCTATCTATCTTTTTTGCAAATGACATGATTCTATATTTATTTTTTATTTTTAAAAAAATAATTTTTATTATAGCACTGCGAGATAAACATTTATAGAGCTGTTCATAATTGGGTTTCAGTCATATGATATTGCAGCACCCATCCCTCCACCAATGCACATTTTCGCCACCAATGTCTCAGATTCCCCCCCCCCCCACTCCCCCCATTCTATCTGTCTAGCAGGAACTTTGCCTCCTGCCTTCTCTCTCTCTCCCTCTCTCTCTGGCTCTCTCTCTCTTTCTCTTACACATTGTGGCTTGTAAAGGCAATTTAGGCATTTAGTTAATACATCTGGTGCAAGTCCAGGAGTAACTAATTAGTCTTAATTGTATTCCTGCATCTATACAAAATGATATAGTTCTAGCACAGGAGTATGCAAGAGGCCCAAGGCAAAGAGAAAAGCAACATCTCAGCAAGTCACTGTACTTGGCCAGGAAATTCAACACCCACTGAATAGGGAGACAGAGGGATGGAAACAAAAAGGAATCCACAGGTTTCCTCCTGTTTCCAAACTCCATACCTGCTGTTCTATCACTCCAGCCCTCCTTCACACTTTTGGAACACTGTTAACCTTCCACCAGACACTGGGAAAAAATCAATTCGCTGTAACTGTGAATTTATTTTTTTGTCTTTTGTTTTTTCCATAGCTAAGTGAGGTCATATGTATTTTACTCTCTCTGACTTACTTCACTTGGTGAAATAATACTCTTATGGTCTATTCTTGTTGCAAAATGTCAATATTCATTTTGTTTCTGTAACTAAATCATATTCTACTTTTAATATCAGTGAAATTTAAGTCATTTATCTGTAATATTCAGTGGCATTAAGTATATTCACATCGGGGCCGGAGCGATAGCCCAGCGGGTAGGGCGGTTTGCCTTGCACGCGGCCGGCCTATGCCGGCCTGGGTTTGATCCCCGGCATCCCATATGGTCCCCGAGCACCGCCAGGAGTAATTCCTGAGTGCAGAGCCAGGAGTAACTCCTGAGCGCGCGCCGGTGTGACCCCAAAAAAAAATTAAGTATATTCACATCATTGTGCATGGAATCCTTTATTTCAATTATTTTAATCCTCTTCTCCCTGCCTTTATGTGTTGCTGTAGTTGCTATGATGATTTGATTGTAGTGTTTGCACACTTAGAATGTTTTTTGCATAAAGATATATTTATATATAAATATATATAAGTGATGAAATGTTGTTAGCTTGCACTCAGGTTTGTCTGCAGGAAGCTGCTTGCATAAATGCTTTCCAGGAATCACATTGGTGGTTGCAGAGATCAGCTGTGATGCACCTGAGATCACACATTGTTGCAGTGCCAGGTTTCCTAGAGAGCTGAGCTGCTGGGTTCACCTTCCATGTGCTGGGAAGCACTAAGAATTTAGCTCAGAACTTCATGCCTCAGTGCTTTAGTTAGAGTCCCATTCCAGATCCCCTGAGCAAATTTTTTAACCTGTAATCTTTTTTGCTTCTAAGTTTTGCACACATTATTTGTCACTGTGGTCATGAGCATTTGAACTCTCGGACACCCATGGATTCAAGACTGGTTCACAAGGCTCTTTAAATACCCTTTTCTCCCCCTTCAGATAATCTCTCTCAACCCCAAAAGTAACTTTTATGTTTATTGGGCATCATACATGAATATATCACTTTTAAATTCTACTCAAATTAAGTGTTTAAAATGAATAGCATATGTTCTCTCAAGAACCAGTTACTGCTGTATACCCAGTTTTCACCGATTTCCATAGGAGGGATTTTCTCATGCATCTTTCAGGACCCCCAAAATGAAGACAACTGTAAACTCTCTTTTCAGAGCTAACTAACTCCAATCTAACCAACTCCAATATTGGTCATCTGCCTGTCTAAAAGTTTAACCATATCTGTTTGTAATGAAGGACTACAAGTAATGATTTCATGTTTTCCATCTTGGTGTAGGATGCCACACATAAACTAATTTATATAATGTTTATAAATATATGTGATCAAATATCCATGAAAGGAAAAGCAAGTAAGTCTACTACACTTGAAATATTATTTCAAAAGGTAATACAATCAGAATTTTTTTAAAAGCTGAAATCTATCCATTGATTCCATAATTTCTGAGCAAGTATCATGCTACTGTTTCTTTTTGAAAATCTATAGCGAATTCCAAAATGGAGCAAGGAAAGTCTCTTCAACAAGTTATGCTGCGAAAACTGGGCAGTTATATGTAAGAAAATTAATTTGGACCATGACTAAAGCCATGCAAAAAGTCAGATCAAAATGGATTAAAGAACTCAATATCAGACCTGAATCCATAAAGTACTTGATCACTTGATCAATTGATTCCTGTAGATCATCGATATACTTGAGCGGGCACCAGTAATATCTCAATATGACCTGTCACATGCAAGATAGCCCAAGGGCATCTGCCTGCTGGAGGAACATAAAGAGCCTCAAACCATTCCATCAAGTCATGGGAATGAGGTCTATAATTGTTACTGTATTTGGCATATCAAATACGACACGGGTAAGAAAATATAAGAAAAACCTGCCACGACATTGACACTAAAGGCATCTTCAAAGATGAAACACCACTAACAAAGCAACTGGAAGCAAAGATAAACAAATAGTATTATATAAAACTGAAAAGCTTCTGCATCTCAAAAGAAACAGTGAACAAGATAAAAAGAGAGTCCACAGAATGGGAAAGAATACTCACCCAATACCCAACTGATAAGGGGTTGATATCCAGGATATATCAGGCCCTGGTAGAACTTTTACAAGAAGAAAACAGCCAACGCCATCAAAAATGGGGAGAAGGAGTGAACAGAAACTTCGGCAAGGAAGAAATTCAAATGGCCATAAGGCATATGAAAAAATGCTCATTATCACTAATCTTCAGTGAGATGCATCAAAACAACAATGAGATATCATCTCATACCACAGAGACTGGCATCATGCAAAAGAGCAAGAACAACAATTGCTGGCCTGGATGCGGGGAAAAGGAGACTCTCATTCATTGTTGGTGGGAATGTTGACTGGTACAGCCTTTGGGAAAACAATATGGACATTACTCCAAAAACTAGGAGCTCCCATTTGACTCAGCCATACCACTCTTAGGAATATACCCTGGGAAGCCAAAATCACACAGTGAAAACATCATCTGCACCTTTATTTTCATAGCAGCACTATTCACAATAGTTGGATTCTGGAAACAACCAACGTGCCTGAGAACTGATGACTGGATAAAGAAACAGTGGCACATCTACACAATGGAATACTATGCAGCTGTTAGGAAAAAATAAAGTTATGAAATTTGCCTATAAATGGATGGACATGGAGAGGATCATGTTGAGTGAAATTAGCTAGAAGGAAAAAAGACAGTATAGAATGACTGCATTTATTTGCATGGCATAGATATATACACCTAGTATGATACCAATATCCAAGCTTAGGTGAAACTGAGTCAGGAGGTCTTATCAAAGGTGAAAATTACATAAATGTGTGGGAGTCAGAGGTTAGATAAGATAAAGAAGGGAACAGAGTGCTAATAAATGTCCAAAGTGCTAATACCAACCTAAAAACTGAACACTAAATACAGGCAGTAAGATACACATGATGACCTCTAAATGTATGTATTGCAATCCACAATGTGTAAGAGAAGGAAGAGAGAGATAGAGAAATAGAAAGAGATAATAAACTGACCTTAGATGCAGGCTCTGGGAGGGGTTGGGAATCGGGCTCATTGGTGGTGGGAAATGGGTACTGGTGGAGGAAGGGGTGCAGGACCACTGTAATACATAAACCAAATATAAAAATCTTTGTAATTGTATATCTCACAGTGGTATAATAAAATATTAAATTAAAAAAGAAAATCTATAGTGCATGTATGACACTTCTGGGTGTGAAATCACTGAATATTTTTGTGATGGGGGTGAGATCTTGACCAAATCCTAGTCAGTCACAGCACTCCTTTCCTCTTAGCCACAAGAAGAAAACAAGATTATCATATATCCAAAGGAAGTATTTAACAGTCTATTAGTAAAATGAGTGGAGTTTGAGTGGAGGTGGGGCACAAAATTGTAATCCTTGCTCTGAAATTGTTAACTTAGATACAATAAATCTGGAATGGCAGTAACCATTTTCTTTTCTTCCCATCTCTTTATTATATGAAGGAAACTGAGGTAAAGGGAATAATGGCATTAAGATGGTATCCAGAACATTAAATTTGAATGAAAGAATTTATCTATTTTTAAATGAATAATTTTAATATCCCTAGAAAAAGTCTATTTTACAAATCTTTTAGTTGACTTTCTGTATTGATAACCTGAAGAGTATGTTGAAAAAGATAGCACAGAGGGGCCGGAGCGATAGCCCAGTGGGTAGGGCGTTTGCCTATCACGCGACCGGCTCATGCCGCCCGGGTTCGATCCCTGGCATCCCATATGGTCCCCCGAGCACCGCCAGGAGTAATTCCTGAGTGCAGAGCCAGGAGTAACCCCTGAGCATTGCCGGGTGTGACCCAAAAAAGGCAAAAAAAAAAAAGATAGCACAGAAAGTGAAAAACTTTCTTGCATGTAGCTGACTTGAATTCTATCTCAGCACTGCATAGAGTCCCCCAAGCACTACCATGAGTGACCCTTAATAAAGAGCTAAGAGTAAGCCCTGAGAACCATTAGGTGTGTCTCCTGAACAAATAAAAAATCAAACAAAATATGCAGTTATGAGATGAAAAGTTTCTTAATATATAAGTAGGAGAAATGAGCAAAATTATAAAGATGAGAAAACTGAGTAGGTTATACTAGAGAAAAATTCACCCTTCTCATTTGTCATCAAAAACAAAATATTATGATAAATTTAAGAGATGTGGAAAACATGACTGAGAAGAAAATACAGAGCTATATGGTTTTCATAATATTTTGGTGGCAAATATCTTTATCATGGAAGTAAGACACCTTCTGATGAAAATAGTAAAATCTGACTACTTAAAATATAAGTAAAATCAATAATAAATTTAATAATAATATTTAATAACAAATTTATTAAATATTAATACTATTTAACACTAGCACCTGACAGGATGTATGGAGATGTTATTGGTGCCTGCTGGAGAAAATTGATGAAAAGTGAGAAGACAAGAGATACAAGTCAATAAATTTTAAACAATTAAAAGTATAATCATAAATATCTTTAAAACAGAAACATTTGATTAAAATGAGAAAATAATATATCACTTCACTTGTATTACTTGTCTTCCCATTGTTCATCTATTTGCTTTATTGGGCACCAGTAACATTCTCCCTATGTCCTGTTGTGTGCTAGTGTAGCCCAAGGGCATCTGCTCGCTTCTAGGAACACGAAGAGCCTCAGACCATTCCTTCAGGTCATGAGAATGAGGTCTATAATAGTTACTGGTTTTTGGCATATCAAATATGACATGGGTAGCTTGCCAGGCTCTGCCATGCAGGTGGTATTATCTTAGTAGTAGGCTCTCAGTTTGTGCATTTACTGATGAACTGCAACAGGGAGAGATCGGCTTTTCTCTTGGGTGGAGCTCTGATGAGTTGTGGAGTCTGGATGTTGAAAACGGTGGCCCTTATCGTGTAGGGATTCCTCTGGCTTCTTGTGAGGCTTTATTGGGATGGCATGCCAGGGCTAGAGCTTGCCTTCCCTTCCGGGCACCTCATGATCAGCTGAGCACAGGCAGCTGGTAGCAGCTCTGCCCTGTGTGTCTGAGTCTCTGGATCAGGCATACCTGGGCTTGAAATAGTCTTCGCCGTAGGATGAGACTCTGATGAGCAGGGCTTGAGATAGTCTTTTCTCTTGGGAGGAGCTCTGACGATCTGTGGAGTCTGGATGTTGAAAATGGTGGCCCTCATGGTGTGGGGACTCCTCTGGCTTCTTGCAAGGCTGTGGACTCAAAATAGTCTTTGCTGTAGGGGTGGTACTCTGACAAGCAGGGTTTGAGATTGGCTTTTCTCTTGGATGGAAGTCTGAGGAGTTGCAAAGTCCAGATTTTGAAAATGACAGCCATGGTCGGGGGTTCCTCTGGCTTCTTGCAAGGCTCTGTTGGGATGGCAGGTCTGGGCTAGAACTTGCCTTCGCCCCGGCACCTCATGATCAGCTGATCACAGGGAGAGCCGGTAGCAACTCTGCCCTGTGTGTCTGAGTGTGTCTGACTCAGGCTCACGGGGCAGAGCTGAGTCCAATATACCATAAGTTGAAAATATTGATGTTAAATAGTTTGTTTCTTGAGCAGTAGATGCCCCCAAATGAGGTGTCTTTATTTGTTGCAGCACACTGCTGTCCAAAGCCTCTGCATTTAGCCTGGAGTTGCATCCTGCAGGCCACTTTGTAGATGGGGCAGGACAGTTTTAATGTGGTAGTTTATTCTGCCATGTATTCTATGCTGTCTGGTATAAATATTTTCTCTCATGCTGCCACAATCATAGTGGTACTAGGTAGATCTTATCGGTATATTCACCTGGCCATGTTGTATCTCTAAGTAATTAGACCAGAGAGAAGTGCTGTTTGCCTCCAAGTAAGCAAGAATGGCTCTTAATAAGTCTAAAGTCTAATATTTGAAATAACTATGAAGTTAAGATGAGACTTATGAAGGCTTGGAGAAATTTATATCTCGCTGTAAGATATTAATTGGTAAAGATAATGCCCCTCCACACTACCCTGCAGGGGTGCTTCCAAGGCAGACCTTGATGGCAGCATTAACATCTCAAAGGACCTAGGTGAGGTCCTGGGAGAAATTACTTGAGGGGAATTGACCCTGACTGCTTTCCGTTGGAGTGGGCAGTCTGTGTTGCAGGGATATAAAACTGTAGCCTGCTTCTTTCTCTCTCTCTCTTTGCCCCTTTTGCCTTTTTGCTTTTTTCGCCCTCTCCTCTCTGTTCTCCTCCCTGCTGGGCCTTAATGCTTGGTGGTGGCCATATTGGCCTAAGATTCTGAACTTTAACCTGGCCAGGGCCCAGCCGGGAACCTAAGTCTGGGGTTTTTCTATTGCTGATTTGTATACCCAGAACTAGTGTGAGTAAAGTCTTTAAAACTTTTTGAAACTTTGCTAGATTCTCATGTCTTTCTCTGTCCACCGGGTGCCAGTCATCTGGGGTAAAGAGGACCCCTATATTCTGCTCCTGGATTTGCTGGGCTGCCCAGCAGCATACCCCCCAACATTTATTTACTCTTCAGATTGGTGATAATAAGATGTAATATTTAACAGATTAATTGCAACAAAAGAGACTTTTTCAATATACTACTGGTAAGAAAATATATCATTGAAAGTTTTTAGGCTTTGGGAAAATGTTTTTATGCATTCATTCACTGAGTGCCTACAATGTACCAAGTACTGATCCATTCATAAGTATTAAAGCAGAGACATGGCAGACTGAAATAGCAGACCTCACAATTTTATTCTATCAAAATTTAGGATACAAGCCTTTGATCCGACAATTACATTTTTAGAAGTTTAGCCTACAGAAAGTTTGCACAAGTGCTCTGAGGCTTATGGAAAATGATATTCATTGCAGCACTGTTCATCTTGTAAAATACAGGAAGCAAGCTAACAGTTCATCTGTATAGAATCATTGAATAAATTATGGTGTTCATTGCATAAAACTTTCCTGCAGCTATTAAAAGTAAGGAGGGAGGTTCAGGTTTAGTGTTTAAGTACAAACAGTATTTATCTGTGCATATACATATATGCAAAGAAGAAAGTCTGGAAGCATATGCATAAAATTGGTTTCTTCTGGAAGAAAAATTATGAAACTGTTCTTTGTGCATTCCTAAGTGATGTCAATGTGTTTTCTAAAGGGCATTTTTATTTGTATAATCAAAATATTTTAAATGAAGTTTTGAAAAAGTGTAACCTTATTAGTAAATACAAATCAAACATGTAATGTCATTTAATTTAAAATTGGTTTTTAAAAAAGAAGAGGTGAAATGTTAGTAAGAGAAATTGGCACCTCACTTCTAGAGGGCAATCAATTCGGGCAAGGTCAGTTATGACTCTTGGGATAGCTCATGACTTTAGGCAATACTTCCCCCTAGTGGTCATCATCATTCTCTAGTCACATAAATCGGATCTCCAAGGCATTAGGAAGTAAAAACCCTGGTAGGAGTCTAGGCCTAGATTGCTTGCACTGGAGATGGCATGCGTGGTCATTCACTAATGAGCCATCTGTCCAGTTCCAGACCTGTCTTTGTTATTTCAGGAAAAGGTCAGTGATGTGGACTGAATGAGGTTCTGAGAAGAGGAGAGCTTTCTTGCCTGACAAGGGAAAATAAGTACCAATATCCAAAGGTGCAGAAGAAAGCAGGGCGTGAGTGGCCAGTCCTGAGGAAGAGCTGGAGACCACAGATTAGAAGAAGCCATTAGGATCACCAAATCTTTCACATCGTCTACTGCTACCCAGTGCACCAACATATGATGAGGAATTAGGGGAGGAAAGTAAGAAAATACCAGACTCACTCTTAATTTGTGTTAGTGCACTGTTCTTTATACATTTGTATTAAATAGTGGCAAACCACTTTTTTAGAAAATGGAGCATTAGAAAGCAAAATAAATAATGGTACCTTTTCTAGGTTTTCATTCTAAGGAAAGGTTCTTGGATCCCTGATGTTTTATGCACAATAATGCTTATCAGTGACCTGATGGTAATTTTGTTGAAATTGTTGAAATGTATTTATGGCATTAGCAGGTGATTAGATGCTGAATAGCCTTCATAATCATCTTTATAGGATTCACTGTTAGCAAAAAAATTTACATCATTTTTACCAAGTGAAAAAGAATCATTTGATTACAAAGCTTTTGTGAGAAGGGCAGAAGAGATAATACAGTGGGTTAAGGTGCTTGTCTTGCAGGTGATGACCAGGGTTAGAAATCAGTCATTGCTTAT
>JAJIBD010016680.1:0-10989 GCA_021461705.1 Cryptotis parvus | reverse complement strand
GGTGTGACCCAAAAAAAAAAAAAAAAAAAAAGAAAAAATAAAAATAAAAAGGTATATGATTGGAGGCAACGTATTAAGGGAGGAAGCCACACGCGCTCACTTGGAGGGTTAGCGGCTTCAGCCTTGGGAATGCTGTTCTATATTATCCCACTTGGCATTCCGTCCAACTTTTTTGGAGACATTCTGCCTTCCACCTCCCTCTGGAGGAAAATAAACACCCACAAAGATTTTGCATCATCTGCAAATATGATTTGAATAAAGCCTCCAGCTCAAATCTAATCCAGGCTTCTCGGCCGGGAGAGGCAGGCGTCTCGCCTCCACGCCTTCCCCTGAGCCTTCACCCGTCTTGGCAGTTTCTGCTTTCGGGGCTCTGCCCTCTTAAGCTGCGCAGGGCGTCTTTCGGACACAGCCCTGGACAAACGCTAGGCAGAGCGACGCCAGAGATTTCTGGTCGTTGTCGGGAATATTCCAGCTTTTCTTTTTGTTTTCTTTTTGGGTCACACCCGGCAATGTTCAGGGGTTCCTCCTGGCTCTGCACTCAGGAATTTCTCTGGCGATGCTCGGGACCATATGGATGCTGGGGATGGAACCCGGTCAGCTGCGTGCAAGGCAAACGCCCTCTCCGGTATGCTATGTCCTGCTTTCTTAAGATACCAGCTCTTCTCACTTTGACCACAATTTGGGGTCCACTGTAAGAGCTGAACAAATAAGGGATGGACTGAAAAGAGAAGAAGCTTGTGTGCAAAAGAACTGATCGGGCGTGTGCTAGTGTCTATCAGAGATTGTGTCCCCCGGAAGGGGCGCTGATTGTGTACCAGAGGGAGATGTGGACCCGGGACCTAGGCTCCCAGAGCAAAGGGCAACATGCTCAGTGCTCAACAAGCTCTTCTACGCTGGCCGCCGAGCACCTCTTCTGCACATCAAGGTCCTGTCTCAACCATTCCTGCCTACACAGCAGGCAGACAGGACTGTGAACCAATAAAACTTATTCGCGGACACAGACTGACTCCTGTGATTTCTCATGTGCCTTTAGGTTTTCCCTCAATCGTTTAAAAGAAATTCTAACTGGACCCCGAGTTCGGTGGGTCGGAGAGCTTGCCTGGCGTGGTGGGCAGGCTGGGTTCAGTCACTGAAGTCACAGGATTCCTTGAGCACCATCAGGAGTGACTGAGAAGCAGCCTGGTGTGACCCCCAAAAGCCAACAACATAAGAAGCTCAGAAAATTTATAACTCATGCTTAGTCGGCAGACTGGACCAAAGTGGGCTGCGAGACCGATCAGGGCCTGAACTGGCCTTTGTGATCCCTGGTTTAACCCACCGTGCAGGCTGGAATCATAATACAGCGATAGGGAGTTTTGCCATGCACGTGGCTAACTGGGTTTCTTTTCTTTTCTTTTTTTTTTTTTTTTTGCTTTTTTGGTCACACCTGGCAACGCTCAGGGGTGTCTCCTGGCTCTGCACTCAGGAATCACTCCTGGCGGTGCTCGGGGTACCATATGGGATGCCAGGATTGAACCCGGGCCGGCATGGGGCGGCTGCATGCAAGGCAAATGCCTACCTGCTGGACTATCGCCCGCCCTAACTGGGTTTCTATGCCTGGCAATCCATGTGGTCCCTAAGCACCATCAGGAGGAGTAATCCCTGAGTGCAAGCCAGGAGTTATCCCCTGAGTATCATTGGATATGGTCTACTAAAAAAAGGCGGAGCGTTGGAATGATAGTACAGCAGGTAGGGGGGCTTGTCTTGCGTGCAGCTGACCCAGCTTAGATCCCTAATACTCCCATACGGTCCTCTGGACCCACAAGAGGAGTGATCCCTGAGCACAGAGCCAGGAGTAAGCCCTGAGCAGTGCTGGGTGTGCCCCCAAAAGCCAAGAATAACAACAACAACAACAACAACAACAGACAACATAAAATTAAATAAAAATAAATCCTGGTGAAAGAGCAGTGACCAGGAAACAGAAGCTGAGACCATATGGCAGGTGGATCTATACTGCGCAGGAGGTGCTTGGCCTGGCTGGGAAATAGCCCACAGGGGGCAGGGGCGGAGAGAGACACTGACCACCACGACCTCCAGGCGCCCTTGACCTGTATGACTGTCCCATAGCAGAAGGCGGGAGGCAGCTTAACCAGCTTAGCAAGTCTTACACGCGGGGCCAGATTCTATCCCCAGCAGTGCAGGGGTCCCTGAGCTATTACCACCAGCAGAGTCCCCTGAACACAGAACCAGGCATAGCCCCTGAACACCACTGGCTGTGGACCCCCAAAACAAAGTAATAACAGTAACAATAACAATAATTATATATATGTATATATACATATACATATACATATATACATATATACATATATGTGTGTGTGTGTATATATATATATATATATATATATATGTATGTATATAAATGCTTAAAACAGAATGCATGTGCCAAAGCAAAAACTCTGTCACAGGAACCTAACAGTCAGAAAAAACACAACTGAGCACTGAATGGCCACATGCTTCCAGGGGGCGCCACCACTGGGTGATTTGCAGATCAGAGCGGCGAAGTCGTGGGCATCAAGACGCCACTTGCAGGAAATGAAGTTAAGGCTGAGCGTGTCAGGTTGGGTGGGTGTTGCTGAGAGGCAATACAACTTTGCTATTTGCACTTTATGCTGTTTCTTCTCTGGGCCATGGCAAGCCACTGTCCTGCCAATCTTTGAGTTTGCTCTTTGCCCTGGAAGAGAGAAAAGAAGCCTGGTGGCCGGGCTCGTGGCCGGGAGGGATGGTGGCTGAACCCGCCTGAAACATGATCATCTCGGAGCTGAGACACTCCACAGACTCGCCAGCCACCAGCCTCCGTCAGTGTTCCCAGAAAGACGAGGTGGGCAGAGGGGTCTGGGGGACCCAGCTGGAGCGCGCCACGCGCCTCTGCCCCGCAAGCAGCACATGTGGGCTTTGGAGCCGCGGAAGCTTTGAGATCAAGGCATTTCTCACCCTTTGGCCCCTTGGGAACTGCTTGGAGCTTGGACCATGGGCCACACTTGAGGTTTCCGGCCAAGTGGGGTGTGTCTGCTCAGGGTGGAACTTAGGTTCTGAGAGACAAACACAACCCCTGCCCTGTCCCCCCTTCTGCATGAAGTGGACAGACCTTATGTCCATGTGCGTGGGTTGTGGACCGCAGCCACGCCAGCACGGAGGTCTCGGCTGCTGCAGGACCCGGCACTGCTCCCCCTCACCCTCCGTCCGGGTGCACCTGGCTGCACCCCTGGCCTCCACGCTCTGTTTTCTGTGCAGCCCCAAGGCCTGCCCACGCTGCCCTTCCTGCACCCAGATCTCCCCGCACTTCCTGGGGCTGACCTCACTGTCCACGGACCCCGAGTCCAGGCGCCTGCTCTGTGCTCCTGCTCTGCCTCCCCACCAAGCTGATCCCCGAGTTTGCTTCTCCTCAGACCAGTTGCCGGAGCGGGGAGCCCGAGGGTGCTGTGTCGCCCGCCCAAGGCCCTGCTCACCTCCACTTGGGCCTGAGGGCTTCGGGCTCCCCTTCTGCGCTCTCCTGTGCAGTGGGACCCCCACAGAGAAACTTGAAGCACGGAGCCCTTCGTGCTAGTCGGTCCGTACAGCCTCCCAAGGCCTTTTATTTCCTGTAGGAAAGTTAGAATAAGGGAGCAAGAGGCTGAGCCCAGCCCTCCTGCCGCGGGAGACCCCAGACCCCCCCCCTCCACGGGGAACCCAGCCAGCACATTCACTGGGCACGTCAGAGCAAAGAGGGGTGACGAAGCTAAGCACTGCAGGTCAGCCCAGCTGGCCACCCCAGATACAGGACCAAGCCTCAGCCTTTTTTTTTAATTTTTGAGTCACACCAGCAGTGCTCAGGGTTGATTCCTGGCAGGCACAGAATGTGCCTATGAGGTGCTGAAGATAGAATCCAGGTGGGCGCACACAATGTAAGCATCTACCACTGTCCCATCTCTCTGGGGACCTTTGCTTCAGCTGCGGCTGCTTGACTGGCCGCATCAGGTCAGGAGGTGTCCTCGCCCCAGCGCCCTGGAGCACCGTCCCTCTGCCGCTGTTTCCGTCTTCTTCATCCTCTACAACGAAGATGCCGCAGACCAGTGCGGCTGCCCCCTGTCCTGCTCACATAGCCACAGATGAGGAGCTGCTTCCTATGGGACCCCTTTCTCCTGGTCTGCGCAGAGCCAGGCTCCCACCTAGCCCACCCAATCCTTAGTCAGGAACAAAACACACACCAAAGTCTCACCAGGCAGGGGCCTGAGAGAGAGCACAGTGGGCAGGGCACTTGCCGTGGTACAAGGCCAATCCAGGTATAGACCAAGAGAGGGCCCCCGCCAGAAGTGATGCCTGAGCATAAAGCCAGGAGTGGCCAATGAGCATAGAGCCAGGAGTCAGCCCTGAGCATAGAGCCAAGAGTCAGCCCTGAGCATAGAGCCATGAGGGAGTCCTTGAGCATAGAGCCAGGGGGAAGCCCTGAGCATAGAGCCAAGAGTCAGCCCTGAGCATAGAGCCAAGAGGTCAGCCCTGAGCATAGAGCCAAGAGTCAGCCCTGAGCATAGAGCCAGGAGGAAGCCCTGAGCATAGAACCAGGAGAGGAAGGAAAATTCGGGGCCAGAGCGATAGTCCAGTAGGTAGGGCGTTTGCCTTGCACACGGCCGGCCCTTGCCAGCCTGGGTTCTATCCCTGGCATCCCATAGGTCCCCTGAGCACTGCCAGGAGTGATTCCTGAGTGCAGAGCCAGGAGAAACCCCTGAGCATTGCCGGGTGTGACCCAAAAACACCCCCCCACAAAAAAGAACCAGGAGGAAGCCCTGAGCATAGAGCCAAGAGTCAGCCCTGAGCATAGAGTCAGGTGGAAGCCCTGAGCTTAGAGCCAAGAGTCAGCCCTGAGCATAGAGTCAGGTGTCAGCCCCGAGCATAGAGCCAAGAGTCAGCCCTGAGCATAGAACCAGGAGTCAGCCCTGAGCACAGCTGGGTGTGGCCAAAACACCAAAAAACAAAAAAAGCAAATTGGAGACAATGTGAAGGGAAGGTCCAATGGTGGTGGGATTGGTTGGAATATTGAATGCCTGTAACAAATCACCACGAGCAGCTTTGTAAAGCACAGTGTGTTTATAAGGTCTAAGGCAGAGTGCACGTACATAGCCCTTACCCAGTCCAAAATATTAACAGGATTGCCTGAAAAATGTCATTAATGACAGGTGAGGCATGATTAATAACAATGAGATCCAAGAATAAAATTTAATGTAATATACTTTTTTTTATTTTTGGGTCACACCCGGCAATGCTCAGGGGTTACTCCTGGCTCTGCACTCAGGAATTACTCCTGGCGGTGCTCAGGGGGACCATATGGGATGCCGGGGGATTGAACCTGGGCCGGCACAGGCCGGCCACGTGCAAGGCAAATGCTCTACCCGCTGGGCTATCGCTCCGGCCCCATGTAATATACTTTTGATTCCAGACTTGAAAACTCTGGATATATGAATATCCATATATGTGTGTATGTAAATATATATCTGTATATACATAAATGAGAATAGCCATTTATTATATTGTATTAAATGATTTTAATTTTCTTAGTTACATAGGTCAAAATCATATAGTAATCAGTAGCTGGCACTTCCTGATTTATTTTCTGATCATCCTATTTGCCAGTCCTTAAAGTTTGGTTGAAATAAACAGTATAAAGTAAATGTGTTATGTGCCTAAGGGGGACGCTGGGGGCTGAGAGAAACTGGACGGAAGGTCACACTGGCGATGTTGGAACTCTAAATGCCTGCAACAAATATGTAATGGGCAACTTTTAAAGCGGAAGCTTCCAGACACGGCAGAGTGAAAGGGAGCCGGAGAGCTGCGAGAGTGGAGCTCCCCCACACCGCCATTCAGACGCCGTGAGAGTAATCCCCAGGTTAAACCTCGGGACGGTGGTTAACCCGGAGGGGACGTGAACAGGCCTTCTGGAATGTTCTGTTTGCTCATCTGGGTGTTGGCTGCACGCAGAGCTCGGAGCCTGTCACAGCTGCTGCGTGTTTTACCAGCTGAAGGTCCTGGGCACCCCCTGCACCCGGTCCCATGTCCCACAGTTCAGATCCCCGTGCTCTGCCCCAGCCTTGCAGACTCGCCCTCTGGTTCCAGCCGTCATGCCGGGGTACCCTTCCTTGGTGTGCACCCGAAACCAGACTCACTCCTGGGATATCAGCTTCCCTGCAGCCTGCAGTGTTCCCGAGCACTTCCCTAGGCTGAGAACCTCTGGGTGGCAAGTGTGTTCTTGGGGCGACACCAGCAAACGCCCGGTGTGCAGAGAACATGGGCTGAGCCGGGTGGTCAGCACGGATGGGCACGAGGTGATTCTGAGACCAGGCTCAGCCACTGGGCGCTGTGTGGCCTGGGGCAGAGGGCTCGGCCTCTCTGAGCCTCGGCTTCCCCGCACACTCCTCACTGAGCAGCTGAGGCCCAGGGCTCGGCCCCTGCTCTCCGCTCGGCCTCTCTGAGCTCCAGCCCGGCCTGTAGGAGCCGCAGCAGTTCCCCGCCACCCTCCTGGGCCCTTGCTCCACCTGCTTCCTGCGTCGCCCCTTCTCGCTCCCACCTCACTTCCTCGGAGAGCCCCTTCACTGGCCTCTCCCTGGCACCCCCCGGCACCCCACCTCTCCCCAGAACCTCTCATGCCGAGGGTCTCTAGCCTCAGCTCCCAGAACAATCAATATTTGCAGAGTGCGTTCAGTGGGCGGCCAGCAGCCCGAGTCTTCTTGGAGAGGCCGTAGAAGCCTAAAGGGATGATCTGGGCAGCCCGGTCGGCCAAGACTTGTTTGGACATGGTGGGCTCACAGAGAAGTTTCCCCGTGAGCTAGAGCCTCAGTGATCTGACCGCTGTGCTCACTCCTCGCTGCATTTGTGTACTGGCCATTTGCCGGAAAGCAAGTCCCCAATAGCACTGCGTCTTCTGCCTATGGGTGGACACGAAGATCCGGAAGCCACCGAGAGAGCATGGAGAAGACCGGCCGGCTTCCTCCTAGAGGCACCAAAGCTCCGCAAGCCAGAATCTCCTGCGCCTACTCTCTCCTCCAGGCCCAAAGCTCACGTCCTGCCTTTCCCGTTTACACAGACAGAATCTGTCTGGCCTCGCCGCTTCTCTCTGTACCTTTTTCTTTCTCCCTAGTGACAGCCGGGCGCCTCCTAGGGCACCTCTCCAGCCCAGCCTGGGGATCCCGGTCTCACGGCGTCAGAGACTGGAGCCCCCACGCCCGCCTGGCAGCCTCAGCTCTGCCCCAAACGCCCTCACGGCTGTTTGTGTTTGGGCCTTTAAAGACTTTCTCTAAATTGACTTTGGCCTCTTGGTTTGGCCCCTAAAGTGTTTGAGCTGATAAGAGAGGGGCCTTGGCAAGGAACAGGGGTAAATAGTTACCTTGGAGGCCCTCGGGCCACGCAGAAGAGGCCACAGTTCCCAAGCTGCCCCCCCACCTGCCTTGAGCCACATGGTGGGGGGTCCCACACAGGGCTGGGAACGGAAGCAGCCGGCCCCCCACTCCCTCGAGGCCTCACGGAAGGGCCTCTCAGAAGCCGAACAAGACACGGTGGGCAAGTCGGAGCACAGTCCTGCCAAACGTCAGACGTGGCACGTGACAGAGGCCTGGACCCGAGGGCCCGGGGGCCCACGGAAGGGCACAGAGTCTGGAGCAGGACGTGGCACGTGACAGAGGCCTGGACCCCGAGGGCCGGGGCCACGGAAGGGCACAGAGTCTGGAGCAGTCGCTACCACAGGGCCACACAGAGGCCCCCACGGGGCGGTCCACGCCAGCAGGACCCCAGAGATCAACACACAGATGCTTCCAGAACCTTCCAGAACCTTCTTCCATCTAGTTGGCAGGGAGGTGCCAAGCAGGCAAGAAGTGCCAAGGGAGCGGGGCACAGACAGGCTCTGGGGTCAGAGAGGGCCATGCCTTCCCAATCCTGCCGCACCCTGACTTAACACCCCTCGGGGACCTCCCGGGACTCCCAGAGCCCGGAATAAGGGGTCTGGCCCCATTGGCGGGTGTTGAGCCGGTCCACACGCCGCGTCTGCCCCTTCTTCAGGCCCACCTCTGGCCCGTGGCAGCACCCTCCCCTGTCCCTTCCTTGGCTGAGGGATAGCCTCCTCTTCCAGGAAGCCTGCCTGATGCCCCACACGGAGGCCCAACGCCCAGAGCTCCCCTCAGCATGTCACAAACCTGCTTCTGTCCTACCTCTAATCACCCTAAGTGGGAGGGGCCTATTTCTGGTCAGATCCCAGGCTCTAGGACAAGCCCACCTAGATTGCCAAGCTGGGGCCCCTCGTTTCCTCACCTGGTAAAGGGCCTTGTGGTGGTCCCCGACTTCACAAGGTACTTCTGGGGAAGAAGTGGTTTAACCCAGTGCCAAGAGCCACGTCTGACACAGAAGCGGGCGCCCTGGCTTACAGGCTCTGTCTCCCCCACAGGCCGTAGTAGCTGCTCACTTAGCGTTTGCTGAAGGAAAAGGGGCACCTTGAAAGCCGTGGAGAGATGAGCCACAGAGGGCAAAAGGTCGCGAGATGCTGGGAACGTTTATTAGACACACAGCAAATAGTCGGGCCGTGTGATTTAGAGCTATGTGCATGTACACACACACGCAGCGGGAGGAAAAAGGCAGACATTTAGTGTGGTCGCATCGGAAGAATGGGACAAAGAGCATTTTCCTTCTTGTCTGATGTGCTTTTCCCCCTAATCCTCTTTAATAAGCGTGGTTTCCATTTAAATGGGGAAAAATAACAAATCTAGAGCAGTGGACAACCCCCCCAGCCCTTTCTGTCCCCTGCAGTTTTCCCACAAGCCTGGGCAGGGGAGTGGGGCGGGGAGGACGGGCTGGTCGAGAAAGAACTGCCCTTTGGGGGGTGAAGCAAGAGAGGGAAAACCAGCGTGTTCCAGCAGCCCGGGGGAGCTGGAGAAACATGGCAAAGCCGCGCCGGGCACCGCGGAACGTTCCGGAGGCTGCCCCGCCCAGGCCCCGCCTCCCTGGCCTGCAATCCTGACATCACAGCCCCACACTCTCCTTGCGTCTGACGTCAAAGGCAGGTCTGCCACAGGGGAAGGTGTGGCCCCAGGCCAAACCCCAACCATAAAGAAATGTAGGTTACCACTGTCAGCCCCATTCACTGAAGGAAAACTGAGACCTTCAGGCTTAATTATTCATTCAGAGCCACCCAGCTGGTAAATGCCACAGTCTGGATTTCCCGGCATGCGGCTCCATCTGGTCCCCTGGTTCCCGCCTTCTGATGTCGCTCAGCTTAGGGGCTAGAGTGCGGATCAGCCACAAGACTTGTATTCAATAGGAAGGAAGGAAGGAAGGAAGGAAGGAAGGAAGGAAGGAAGGAAGGAAGGAAGGAAAAGAAAGGAAGGAAGGAAGGAAGGAAGGAAGGAAGGAAGGAAGGAAGGAAGGAAGGAAGGAAGGAAGGAAGGAAGGAAGGAAGGAAGGAAGGAAGGAAGGAAGGAAGGAAGGAAGGAAGGAAGGAAGGAAGGAAGGAAGGAGATTTTTTACTGAACGTGATAAAGAGATTGTAGAGGAAAGGGACTGACTGGGTCAGAGTCTTTATTGAGGTCCAAGGCCCTGGCCTTAAAGTCTAGCTTACAGGGGCTGGAGCGATAGCCCAGCGGGTAGGGCGCTTGCCTTTGCATGCGGGCGGCCCATGCGATTAATACATGGTGAAGGTGGATGGACGGGTTCGATGGAAGGACTGATGATTGGATGGATGGATGGACGGATGGACAGATGGATGTCCAGACGGATGGATGGATGGATGGATGGACAGGATGGACAATGCATGATGGATAATGGGTGATGGATGGACAAACGGGTTGGACGATGGTGGATGGTGGATGGTGGAGAGTTGAGTAGACGATGGAAGAACAGGTGTTGAGTGGATGAGTGAAATACAGGCATGAAATAAATGCATCGCTTAATTCACAAAAAGCCAATGAAATGAATGACGAACGAATGCCCAAGGAGGATGAGGGTCCAAAGCCCGGAGGGGATGCGCCTGCTCTCAGCCTTTGGAAAGCCTGCAGACCGGCAGCTTGTGGACCAAGTTGTTTCGCTCGGCACCACAGCATTTTGGCTTCCCTTAACTGTCACCATTTAAAATTTAGGAAGTTTCCTACTTGAAATCTAGATTTCTGGCTTCTCTTGCAAAATTGAATCTGTGCAGATAGCAGGAAGCCACATGCTTGCCTGACAAGCTGAGCCCCTCCCAGCCCCGCCTTCCACAGGTTCCACCGAGACATGACTGAGTCTACGGGGCACCCCGGAGGGGGCACAGGTGAGTCCCCAGCCCATTCCAACAAAGCCCCGGCAGCCAAAAACCCCACACCCCACAGTCACCACCATATTCAAGGCCAGACTCCACTGCTCACGCAAGCTCCACCCAGAAATGAATCCATTGAAAACTCAGATATGCGGGTTTTGCGACTGAAATCTCCAGGCTCTCGAGTCATGGATGGGCTATCTCCCATCTCCCTGTCCTTTCAGAAGCCTGGCAGTCTGTCCTTGCCCCGCAAAGCCACCACCCAGCTAAAAATTTAACTCAACTTTATCAGTTCATTAAAAATTTTGTAATTTTGGGGGTGGTTCTGGGGACCGAATTTCCCCAAAGCCCAATTGATAAAGAAAATGAGAATTGTCTGGGGAACTTGTCCTCCTACAAATCAGAAAGATGGAAACAGGCAGAGGGAGCCTAGAGAGGGAGCATCTCCTGGTGAAAGCAAACACCCCGGGCCCCAAGGTCGGGACCAACCCCAGGAGTGTTGCCCAGGCACCCAGAGCCCGTCAACCCAGGTTCAAGCCCCAGATGCACCACGGACTTATTCTGCAGCCGGGATAATTCACTGAACCTCTCTGGGCCTGGACTCCCACTGGTAAGGCTCCTGGCCACTGGGTCTCAGTAAGGTCCAGCCCAGCAGCTGCATGCATGAGCTGGTCCCCTTCCCAGCAGGAACAGCTTTGGTCACACCG